>JAVTVY010002200.1:0-35329 GCA_036873755.1 Hanleya hanleyi
AATTATTACAATTACAAGCGTCTGGTCCGTCATTCATAATTCAGCCGTCGTCCAATAATGAATATCCGCGTCCATAATCCAAGACCTTTCCCATATTTCATATAACAGCATTAGCACCAAATTCAAAAGACACTCATGGTATACATAAACATAGGCTAATTTCCTGCAAGAGAGAAGCGGTCAACAGTTTTCAATGATTCCGGCAAGACATTATGATGTTCCAAAAATATCAAATCCATATCGCTGATCATATCATATTCGTTGTAAAGTCGTCACCTAGAGAATGATGTATCTCGGTTACGCTTTGATTGTAACTGTTCATATGAGCACCATGAGGATCTTGAAGTACATGGGTTCATACGGCCCCTAGCCCCGGATTAAGCGGTATTACACACGAGTTACGAAACGTAACGCCATAGATCTTGCATGCTATGCTCGTACTTTGCTATCGGCCCTGTTTTATAAGTTTCTGCAGTACTGTTTTGTGACAAATTTTACATAGATATTATTATTGGGAAATTCAAGCAACTCTAAAAACAAATAAACATGCCATGGATGATATTCCTTGTATACAATGCTTTATGGCTTCTGACATTGCACGCTACGCTCGTATTTTGCGTTCAGTATGTGATATATATCGCCAAATTTGAGAAACTTTGAGTGAAGGCGCTTGGTGGTATAGCCTTGTTTTATAAGTTTCTATAATAATGTCTTGTGACGTTGATTAAAATCGGCACCTTTAACACAGGATCTAGCAAATGCTACTAGGCGAGATATGTATTTTTTTTTTTTTTTTTTTTTTTCAAATAAATTTTATTATCCACATAATATAATTATACATATAATACAAACATTTCGATACGTGATAATAGCTGTGAAATAACAATGATGATTACTTTGATTAAGTACACCACAGACAGTACGACTATATTAATATTATTTGTAGATACTACCTTCAGTGTTGCATTTTAGATATACGTTATATACATTACAATACAATGCGTTTTACTAATTTTCTTGTCTTCCCTTCCGTGCGCATACGCGTGCAAATTATATATCAAAATACATAGCAAAAAAATTTGCGAAGGTAAACCTCACTATATACATAGATATATAAAACATATAGTTGACTTATTTCAAGGTAGTTTGTCTGTATTTTGTTCAATCATATATAACATTTACGCACATTCGAAATTATTAACAAAACAAACATATCAAATTTTATACAAAAATTGCATAATTCTATGTGCCTGTACATTGTACCACTATTATCTGGATATATTTTGTTATCATTATTCTGAGGTATATTTAATAAATTGTTACAATATATCATAATGTAACATAGCATTCTTTCTCACCGATTTCTATATACATATAATAATGTTACGCATAAAAGCTATGGCAGTGAGACGCCTGTGGCACAAAGTTTATTTGACCTATTTGATATAATAATATGAGGATGACTCCCCCCTCCCCCCAAGGCTCGCGCACACACACACCCACACGCACGCACACCCTCACACACACCAAATAAGGAAAAAAAGTTGCAACAACATACCAGTCACATATCTTGAATGACACCAGGAAATTAATGGACTGTATTCCCATCGAATTGATATATGTCTAAATTTCATAGCTCAAAAACAGTATTTAAAGCTTCCTTATTTATTGATATGAAGCCAGAGGACCCCACTTCCGTTTGAAGAGTACCTCATTGTTATTTTTCGAGGCTATGTATTTCTCCACGTCTCTCCTCTTTAGTATCATCTGTTTTACTCCATCGAAACTCGGTTTCACATTACGACATCGGCAGGCGTATATATATTTTTTGGAAAGTAACATTATGTAGTTAATCAGCCATGAGTTAGTATTGCCCATAATAACTTGGGATACCGAAGGTTTCTCCATGGAAATTTCAAGGTTCACAGCCCAATTATGGAGATTGCTCCATATGTCTTTGGAATAGATACAGTGGTAAAATAAATGAATGAGGGTTTCTTTTTCCTGACCACAGGGCGTACAGGAATCGGAATCGGTCCTACCCCACAGTTTCAGGAGATAATTTGTGACTAGGATCCTGTGTACTATTTGATACTGGAAGTACTGCAGCTCGGTTTCATTTGTAGTAATACATATATTGCTATAAATCGTCGACCATATTAACCCATTTATGTTTAATTCATCTTCCCATTTTTGCTGATTCTTATTAGGTTTTACCTCATATTTTTCCAGTAATAATTTATATACAAATTTTACACACTTTTGCCTGATTAATCTTGTATATATATCCAGATATATATGATTTTTGACGAAATTTCCGCTTTTTATATAATTCCTTTTTTCGGTTGGTATGTTATGGATTATGGCACAGTGAAGAATAAAATCAGCCCCTTTGATTCCGTAGTTGTTTTGAAGTTCCTTGAACGAAAGGAATGCTATGCCATCCTCGTTTAAAAGATCACTTATGCGAGAAATTCCGCATTCTGACCACTTATGTAAATCTCTCCATTCTGATTTTGGAGCCAGATCAAACAAGAGACTGTTAAAGGCAATATAGTTATTATTATTTCCCTCATTGCAAAATGCCCACGCCTTGAGAGTGTCGTACCAAAAAGGATTGTTAATGTCCTTCAGAATACTGTTAATACTTGCTGCATCCAGGTTCCATACATTGCGTCCTACCGGTTGGAAGATTTTATTTACTAAGGTACTAAGAACACTTTGACTGTCGGATATTCTTTTGACCCACTTTATTTTTAAATACGATGCAAAAGATTTTATGTGTATCATATTCAGTCCCCCGTTACTTTTGTCTGAGATGATCGTTTTCCGTTTAATTTTATCAGGCTTCCCGTTCCATATAAAGCTGAACAAGGTTTTTTCTAAATCCGTCCAGTATAAGAGTAGTGTCGTCTGCATATTGTTGGATTTTTATTTCAGAATTTTCGATTTTTATTCCCTGTATTGCATTATCTTGTTTAATAGCAATGGAGAGTGTCTCGGCAACCAGAATGAAGAGATAAGGAGAAATTGGGTCCCCCTGTCGACAACCCCGATGGAGTCTAAAGAATTCAGAAATAAACCCATTATTCATGACACCGCTTTTTGATTGATTCTGGAAGGTTTTTATCCACCGGATTAAGTCAACTCCGAAATTGAAAGAAACAAGCGTTTTCTCGATATAATCCCAGGAAACAGAGTCGAAAGCCTTCTCAAAATCTATTAAAAATAAAAGACCTGGTATGTCATTTTCCTCTGTGTAATTCATTAGATCAAATAAAAGTCTGGTAATTTCCCCGATAAAACGCCCCTTCATAAAACCCTTTTGCGCTTCGTCGATGATTGATGATAAAATTTCTCGCATTCTGTTGGCTATACTAGTAGATATAATTTTATAGTCTATGTTCAGTAGAGATATAGGGCGCCAGTTCTTTAATAATTTTCTGTTCTTACCTTCTTTTGGTAAGCATGTAATGTACCCTTGTTGTTGTAGGGTTGAAAGTGTTGCTGTTTCAAATGCCTGTTGAGCGGACCGTAAGACAAAAATTCCAAGTTCTTCCCAGAAGCAAGAGTAAAATTCTGCAGGATATCCGTCGGAACCTGGCGATTTTCCAGTTTTCATTTGTCGAACAGCTTTAGTTAGTTCGCCTAAAGTAAGCGGACCTTCACAGGAGTGTTTTTCTGCTTCTGTTAGTTTCGCAGTGTGGTTTAAAAAGATATGATCATTTGAGTCGGTTGTTTCCTGTCTCGCGCAATATAACTTCTCATAGAATTGTTTTAGTTCCTTCAAAATTTCGTCTGACTGATCCACGATTCCGGTATTGGTTTCTATTTCTGATATGGTTTTGATTATGTTGTTTTTTTTCTCTAGAGAGCAGAAGTAGGCAGAGTTTTTTTCCCCATTTTCAATCCAATTTGCTTTTGACCTAATTATAGCCCCTTCGACTTTCCAGTTCCTTGCTTCCTCGAGCTCTTTTTTCTTTTGATCTAGTTTTTCTTTGCTTTTATCTTTGTCTACCGTTGATGTTTTGCATAGTTCATTTTCTAAAATGAGTATTTCATTTTCTATGTTCTTTTGTGCCTTTACTTTCTCCTTCTTCTTTGCCACCGAAAACGGAATAGTTACGCTTCTAATTTGTGTTTTGAGAAATTCAAAAAAAAATTGGTCGCTCATGTTTAAGTTTACATTTGCCAGATCTTCAATATCACCCGACACGTAACATTGGGCAATTGCTTCTTTGATAGTTTGTTTTACTAATGTGATATACTCGGGATCGTCGAGAAGAGTTGTGTTGAACTTCCAATATCCTGGTCCGCGTGGGCGACGAGCAAAGCAATATTTGATGCTGACAAAAGCATGGTCGGACCGGTAAGATATTCCGATATCCGCCTTTGCACCTAAAATAACAATATCTTCTGAGATCAAAAAATAGTCAAGGCGACTCTGCTTAATGCCCGAGCTTGTGTTTTGCCGCCAAGTAAAGCGACGACAAGTTGGATTTTAGCATCAAGGACTTCTAATCTGGCTTTCGGGTTGTTGATCCGCACATAGTTACTAGTGTCCACAGAGAAATCCTGAACTAAATTCCAGTCGCCGCAGGTAAGGATCGTATCATTTTCCATTTCTTTTATGGACTGAAAAAAGTTTTTATAAAATTCGGGGTCGTCGACATTGGGACCATATACATTAGCTAGGGTTAGTTTTAGTGTCCTGTATAGTGATGTCTAGTACAATGTATCTGCCATCTTGATCTTGTTTAGATTGATGAAAAGTAACATCGAGGTTGTCCCTGAACAATATGGCGACACCTGTGCTGTTTGATTTTCCGTGACTATAAAAAGGTGTGTACTTCTGACCCCAATCCCTCTCCCACGAGACCTCTGTTTCTGTAGAGCCATGGGTCTCCTGGAGACAGATAATATCGCATTTTTGTCGGGTTTACCAAGGGTAAACCCTACATTAGTATCACTTTTCAGTTTTTCTTTTTTCTTCTGCACATGTGTAGTTTTGGTCTCCTGCCCGGAGACTGTTCTCATTTGATGCCCCTTACAGCATTCACAACAGGCCTCGCACAAGCCATGCAATTCCAGGCGCTAAGAGTAATGGAATTTCGTTGAAAGGACATGGAAAGTCAGAGGAAATATATGTACAGAGTCCGGGAAAATGAGTGGAAAAAGCTAAGTTATTCTCTGAAGTTCAGCGAAATTTATTGCGGAATAAAAATCCAAACAGCCGTGAAACGTGTTGCTGGTGACCCTTCGCCAGATTGGAACGAGGTCAGACGGCTCATTTACATATTTTGTGTAGTCCATTGGTTGAACTAAACTCGTGACTGTTTCCCGCTGAATTAATATTCATATTCTGTGACGTGTATTGGTCGAGGTCATAATGTCGACAGCTGATTGGCTCACGCTCTTGACATCTGTACTAATTTACGTATCAGAACAGTCGCCATTTGAACTGGTCAAATTGCAGTCGCCATTGATCGTTGGTTTGGAATTTAGCTTTGGGCTAATTTTGCCGATGCCGGGAAAATGCAAATTTAGTGAACATTGGCTGAGACTGGATGATTATAACTGTGGTTGTCCCGTCACGGTGAGAGGACAGCAACGTACACGGTGTGTCAAACCTGGGACGAAAAACTATATTCGTCCCAGGTCAAACAAATGTGGATCTGTCCAATATCGGCGATGGTCCTTTACGGAGCCATACAAAAATTACAGGATACACAAACTTTACACACATATTCTTGAGGTTGTTCTATGGCACTTTATGAATTATTATTACGAATATGAATTTTAATATTTTTGAACATTTTTCAATCTTTGGTAAGCTACCTTACAACAAAAGTTATGATTCATATATAGTGCAAGATCACAAAGATGATCTTCACTTTAGATAGGGAATCGTCCTCAATGCGTTTTTGATACACACAGCTGGTGGGGCTAATTTTTGTCTAAAAAGCACCAATTGACCATTTGAATAGATAAAGATAAAGAATAATCAAGACCTACAGACAAACACAACCAGACTTACAGTGGTTCAAACCTGCCGTATTTTGCACTTTTCGGTGCATTTACAGTCGACATTTTCTCTCCAAAATTCTCGTTGCAAAATTATGACACCTTTAACCAAAATCATATTTAGACTTATTTGTTGGTCAAAATAGCTAAAATTGGTTTTGGTTAAAGGTGTCCTATTTTTGTAACAAGAGAAAATCCGCACCGAAAAGTGCCTAAAAATACGAAAATAAACCAACTTACCAACTTTAGTGAGCCATAAATCCGTGTTCGTGCATCTGCAGTCCTTCATTATTTCAGGTCTTATAATTCAGCATGAAGGCTGTACAAAATGGTCCATTTCATATCCCTTTGATAAAAGTGAAAGTTTGGCCCTTCAAACCGAACAGCTTGAGGACGATTCCCTATGTCAAGCGAACACCACCATTCTTCCCAAATATGGGACTAATAAACTCCTCTGATGCAAGTAAACCCGACATCAGTACTTTAACCCCTTGTTTACCGACGGGACTTAAAAGTCCCACCCCCTCTTAATTGACTGAGCTCACATTCAGTTCCACAAACCTGCCGTCGGGACATTTAGGTACACACGGAAGGTTATCTCCGACTATCTGAAACAAACTATAGTGAGCTGTGACCAACAACCATCGGTGCCGTGATCAGATACGCGGATAACCCTCTCAGCAAAACATAGTGGATTTCAGAAGAAAATTGTCGCACTCTAGTTTGAGAAAGTTTTTAGTCAATCTAACTGGGAATTTTTTTATGAATGATTTCTAACATCAAGAACATAATGCTGGTTTCGTTTTTGGGGAAACAGCTCAGTTTCCTATCGAAATTAGGTTAATTAGTTTTTGGACTTTTTAGTCCCGTTGGGTAATATCAGACCTTTTTCGAATAGGACTTAAAAGTCCCAATGGTAATATTTGATGTATCAATCACCAGTTCGCGTAAGTTATGAAACTAATAAAAGTTCAATTGGATGTTGAGGCATATTGTAATGCATAATGCACCTAATATCCGCATGTATGAAGGGTTGAAGGTTCAAATCCAGTCAATAGTTTATTTATTCTTGCTCTCTCGAGCTGATTTATGCCATACAAACATGCCACACAAACACCATATGGGTAATTGTGCTACTTTCATCTGACTTTATCAAGATTTCCAAGTGTCTGACTGTTCGATGCTACATGTATGACAGCTAAATATTCATCGCAAATATGTTATTCACAAAATTCCTCTGTGATTGTTGTTGATATTTGACTTACAGAGGAACATAACTGAAAACATATGCTCATGGGAAACTGTAATGGCAAACATGAATGAGCACTTTCTGGACAATTTGAGTTGTTTCCTTCATTTCCTAGTTTCAATTATTTATCTTTGTTGAGAAGATGGTTCTACAGGCAAAGCCTAGATGTTATATTTTGAAATAACGTATTTTATTACATTATTCATGTCTAATTTGTTATGGATTTACACAAAAAGCATCCCAAATTACGATTTTTTGGCCCGTCCGATGTTTACCGTCGGGACTTTTTAGTCCCAACAACTGAGTTGCTATGGTAACCACTGTTGCTCCCATCAAAAATCACATATTTTTTCTAGTTACCCCATTTGTGATTTGGTTCATGAAGGATTTCCGCGCACTCCACTTATTTCTTATAGCGGTAAACAAAGGGTTAAGTACTTTGATTTCTTTTTAAGCCAATGAAACACGTCGACCCGCTTCTTCTGATCAGAGTGGAGCCCTCTGACGTTCATACTGAGTAAAGTTACGTCACTGAAGACTGGTAAACGACAGAAACATATTCATGGATACCGATGGGTTTCAACAAGATGTTATTTGTTCCCAGCTTTGTTAGTAAAACAGGACAGGCAGTGTTACAACATACAGACAGTAAAAACAACATTCCACAGCAAACACGGAAAAAATTGGTGGCTTGACCCGCGCCAAAAATATAATTGTAATTCTCACCATGACAGTTGTGAGATCAGTTATAAACATAGTCCCTCTAATAAATGAGAGTTCACATGCTTAAACCATTTCAGAAGACTCTCACTGAATAGAGAACGGAATGATGAGAGAGTAATGGGTGTATATTATTTCTAATCGATACTGTGTATATTTAATTTATAATTAATAAAATTTGTATCATAGTGAAAGGCCATAGATAAGCGTATTAAAATGTCCTTATTAAGCGATCCTCGTAACGACCCTGATGAAGAAGAAAGAAAGGAACGCGCACTGTTTTTTTGTCATTTGTGACAGCATAAGATTTGCTTAAAAAACACGTAAATTAATTGTCTATGCCATAACTCCCTCGGAAATACTGCTTAGGTATTGCAGCATGTTTGTGGTATAAGTTTAATATCTGGGAGCAGTTTAACTTGAAAACATAATATCCCCAAAAATCGGGCCACGTTCACAAACAAATACACACGCGATTCAACCGTTATTTCGTCAATTTACTTGGCACGTCGTTACTTCCCATCATCCGAACGCATGGCACGATCATACGTAGAAACTTCTGCTCGTTAAGTGAAACGTGAAATGCCCTTAGCAAGCTAAGATGTTACTTTAATTTAATGACAACAAAAAGATAAATTTGCTGCAGTATCGATATGTTAACACGACTGATATGTTCTCGATACAAAGTGGTCTGGGCTGGTTTGACATTAGTAACTAGGTTCCTTGACACAATTGACACAAAAAATCTTATTCCACATATTGACATTATATTAGCAATGCGACATACACTCTGGTAGCGCAATGCGTAAACCATATGATAAACCGACCAAAAACTGCCACGCATAAACGCCAGGAACATAAAAGGCAATACGGATGTTAACGGATGATGATAAAAACATAGACATTTAGCTGCCTTTTCAGTTTTATCCGATTTTCAATATTTCGGCATTAAGACTCATATATATGGCTATATATGGCCGTATCTCTTTTGCAGTGCTGGTATTGGTTGGTTTGACATTCTTAGCTGAGTTATGTATTCTATTCTTGAATAGATGTCGAACAGTAAATATAACAGTGCAGTATGAATTAAAAAAAAAACCTGGTTTTAAACCAGTTCAAACCAGCCCCGAAGAAACTAGCAGGAATATAAGCCGACTGATATGCTTATTTGTTCACATTTATAAGCCTCTATACGAAGGCTTTTTGTCGATTGTGTAAAAGAATTGTGATTGTACATGTAGGACTCATGGTATTTTTGCTATATTTCTCCCAGTTTAAGTGATGTTTCCCATTCAATATTACATATTTGAGCTGGTTTGATGTCAGATTTTATAGTTGTACTAATTACGCCGATGATAATGTGAAGGTTAACACATTTGCTTGTTCCACAGTTCTGCATTTATGTATTAATTAAATATTAAATGTAATAACAATCCACCCATAGATTAGAGGCGGTCATCAGCGAGTGGAAATTTCAAATTTTAGTAACTAATTGGGGCACATAACTCACATTCCTTGACTCAATATTCATCGGGATTTATGGCCCAGCGTGTCGAACTGTCTCTGGTTCTGTACCTTGGGGATGGAGCTGACAAAACGTCCTTGAAAACTGGGTGGTTGATCTAGGTCGTCTAGGTCACTGTCACAGGTGATGATGGTGGGCCGAGCAGCTCCGCACAATTTCACATAGATCCGCCCATTATGTGACCATGCAGCGTCGATATGGTCTTCGGACGTAGATCTGGTTATAGCCAAGTTGACATGGCTTCGTTCGTTCCTTTACTGCGCCATGATGCCTCTCAATGGACTTACATGTACACTCCGGGATCACACGGCTGCGTGGGTCGTTCGGCTATATCCCGCAATAAAACAACCCCTCCCAGCTCTCTGTCCATTTGTTTTATCGAGTTCGGCAAAGAGTTTGATTGCCCTGAAGACCTCATCCGTCTGCAATCAGTCTTCAAACATCAACGGTCGGTTGAATTCTCCGCCATTATCTTATTACGGCCGGCCACGTGCGCAAGATACGTTGCTGATCACGTGACACATACGAAAATAATGCCGGAGAATTCAACCGACCGTTGATGTTTGAAGACTGATTGCAGATGGATGAGGTCTTCAGGGCAATCAAACTCTTTGACGAACTCGATAAAACAAATGGGCAGAGATCTGGGAGGGATTGTTTTATTGCCGGATAAAGCCGAACGACCCACGGAGCCGTGTGATCCCGGAGTGTACATGTAAGTTAATTGAGAGGCATCATGGCGTAGTAAAGGAACGAACGAAGCCATGTCAACTTGGCTAATCTGGTTACCGCTCGCATCAACAGGGCTTGATTGGCTCGGGTCAGGTCTTCCCGTATTACTATTCCTGACCCCTTCAGTTGTTTCCGTCTCGCAATGGTCTCGATTTTGGTTCGCCGACTCATAAATTTAACGAGAATGGGTCTCGGACGATCGGAGGGTACTCTTCCTACCCTATGGGCGACATCTATGTCGGTTGGAGCTACATTCATGTGTAATTTCGTGTTCAGTAGCTCAGTCGCCTTACGCGCACAATCATACCAAGTTTCACTTGGTGTGTCACCCTGCAAACCCCAAATACGAACACTGGCTAGTCGTGTATATTGTTCTAGCTTGTTGGACTTTGTCTGATTCACCCGTGCAACCTCGATAGCTCTTGTAGCCTGTTCGCTCGATGATTCAATCTGCGAATTAGCTTTTTTTTAATTGCTCTTTCAAACTATCATTTTCGCTGGCTAGTCTATACACTTCACCTTCAAGTTGTTCAACACGTTTTGTGAATTTTTCGGTGATCTCGTCTTTAACTTTCAGCAAGACTTTTTCGAGCTCCGGCTTCGATATCGACCCCTCTTTTAATATAGCTAGCTGTGTATTTATGTCTTTTAACATGTCGGCTACTTCCAGACCCTCGTTCGTGTTACTAGGCTGTGCTCCCTTCATTGTTTCTTCTGTAGTATCGTTATTTTGCCCCCTATTCAGTTTTTTTGTTTCTCGTTTGGCTCTGTTTCGTTCACCTTTGGACATATTCGTGGAAATTGAACTATTGTCTGATGAACTGGTCGACATAAGTTTTCGTTTGAACCCAGAGTTTCTATTCTTAGTTGGCATAGTTCACTGGTACATTTAGAACAAAGGAGTGGTGATTCGAATTTGAATTCAACATGGCGCGGGCAAGGCCTTAGGCTTTCAACACTTCATTTCACCTTAGTTTTCGTTTCGAGTGGGACGTTTCCACAGTATATAGTCACTCAGAAGTTATCACCAACCTTTTGTATGCCCAAGTGGTAAACTTCACAGTCATATTCACTCTGCAAATACACAAGAACTAGAAAATATCCACGGAGCCTCTCACAGTGGAACACCTCTCGCCGCCATCTTGTTTTCACCTCAATGGCGAGATATGTATCCTTCGTTTCTCATTCAACATGTAGGGGGAATTTGGCTTAATGTCACACTCAAGTTTGTTTCACTCATATGGTGACAGTCAGTTTGGTTGGTGGAGGAAGCCGGAGTACCCGGAGAGAACCACCGCCCTTCGGCAAGTAACTGACAAACTTTCACACATGGACCAACTGGGCTCGAACCCGTGCCGGTTCAGCGGTGTGAGGCTAGCGGTCACCAGCGAAGCGCCTTAGACCACTCGGCCACCGAGGGCCCCATTCAACATGTATTGGACAATTACTCATGTTATGGTGTTACCGTTACTTCCCAGCCTAGCTATCAAAATCATGTTTGGCGACTTCCCTGCATGAAAATGACGATGTATTTCATAGCGTTACCGACATATATCAACACATTTCGTGTCTCTATCGTGAATGGTATGCTTTTATAAACTTTCAAGAGATGCTATCTATCAACCGATGTGCTATTCTATCGAACCTACAGTATAACCGTAACTATTACATTTGTTATGATTAACAGAACTAAGTAACATCAGATTGCAAGCGTCTGGTCCGTCATTCATTATTCAGCCGTCGTCCTTCAAAGAATCTCCGCGTCCATAATCCAAAGACCTATTTCATATAACTGCATTATCACCAAATGAAAAGGTTCCAAAAATATCAAATCCATATCTCTGATCACTACGTGATAAATCGTTATCTAGAGAATGATGTATCTCAGTCACGCTTTAATTGCGACTGTTCATATGAACACATGAGGATCTTGAAGTAAATAGGTTCATACGGACCCTAACCCCGGGTTAAGCGGAATAAGACATCGCCTGTAAAAGTCTATGAATAACATAATAAAACATTGCCAATGTAAAGAAATGGTTCGTTGCCTATAACCTAAGCGTAAAGTCACGTGAACAACGACGTCGTTTTGCGTCTTTTGCATTTGAAGACTTGCATCTCGTGACTGTTCTATTAGACGCAAGTTACGAAACGTAACACCAAAGATCTTACACGCTACGCTCGTACTTTGCTATCGGCATGCGATATGTATCGCCAAATTTGAGAAACTTTGAGTGGAGGCGCTTTGTGGTATACTCCTGTTTTATAGGTTTCTGCAGTAATGGCTTCCGGGGATTGACCTGGGATGTCGTTGTGCACAACGCAGGTCATGGTAAAAATAGGCCTCAGCTCCTCATACAGCTTGTCGTAAGAGGCGACTAACTGAGACACCCGTGGGGTTCCCTGGTGTGAAAAGGAATAGGACCCCACCCGTGTGGTTCCCGGGTGTGAAAAGGAATAGGACCCAACGTCGTGATATGACTGGAAAAAAGTTGAAAGCGAAGTTAAATCATATTCAATCACTCACTCACTCACTCACTCACTTCACAAAGGGACGGTTTACGATGTCGAAATTGTAATCATCTCATTTGTCGTAAAGTCCACGAGAGACCCGCCTCATCTTTATAGAGGTAAGGGTCTAAATATGATATTTGTAGTTTCATTCAAATTCAGAGAAGGTGGATATATATCCTTCACTGCGTCATTTATATAACGATTATCCACAACAAGAAGATCGTCTATATAGCGTTTGGAGAAGGAGAAGGAACGGGCTGCGAATTTATTCGTTTTTGAAAGAGTCTGCAAATAGTCGTATTCATAAGATCACAGATATAGATAAACCAAAAGGGGTGCAAAATTAGTACCCACTGGAATACCTATATGCTGTTGATATATTGGGTTGCTAAATTTTACATAGATATTTATTAATGAGAAATCCAAGCAACTGTATAAACAAATAAACATCCCATGGATGATATCCCTCGTATTATCTTTCCCAAAATGCTTTTACCTCCTGAAGGAACCTCGTTAACAGCGTTGTAAGACGCTTGGTGGCGCAGCTGCTAGATCCAGGTATGAATCTAGCTCTGTATGATGATTTTTGCATTCTGGGAGTCCAGTACACTTTTGGTATGCCGTTATGAAATATACCAAACAAACCAAATGTATATACTAATGTCATTTAGAAAGTAGGTAATATTAATATCCAATTATTTTTAGGTTGACACTTTTTTGGTGAAGCACAGAAAGTAGTGCTGGATGGGACAGTCGCTTGAGGGATACCACACTGAGGGCGCGGGTTTGAAGCCCTCAGATGCCTGACCCATCCAGCCCTAGTTTCTGTGCTTTACCAACAATCTTAAAAATAATTGGATATAGATTCAATGTTTTGACCAAACATGAAGACACTTGCCACCTGGAGAAACTTGCCATTAGAACAGAAATTTCGAGGTTGTTTCGAGAAATCATCAGTGTCGTGCTAAATACCTGTGTTCCAGACAAACATGGTCTTTTCAAAACTTTTCAGAAGGTATTGATGCCATCTTTGTGTCTATGTAGCGCATGAACTCGTGATCACTTCGGAGAACTTTTCTGCTCTAAGGTATTCGAAAGTCCAAAAGTGCTAAAGTCCAAAAGGCCTTCAACCGAAAATGTGTAGAGTATTCATTATGGGAAAATTACTTGAAGACAATGCCTTATTACTTCACAGTCCCCACATGAACAGCTGCAGATACTGAGGCTACATCCGCGAATCCACCGTATTCTCCGGTCAGAATGCCAGCTACGGAGGGAAGCTTTCCTGTAGAGTCATATGGTTGCTTTTTATTCGCCAGACGTCAAATTTTCCCACCTCTTGTATATCGCTCCAATTTATAGGGTAGCCTGATACATAGTACCGATAGTGGCGATATATCTAGTGAGCCAGCCAGGTGATTCCAGAGTGCTACATCCGAATGTATCTTCTGTCCAACTGATTTGTCTTGTATATCGCTCCAATTTATAGGGTAGCCTGATACATAGTACCGATAGTGGCGATATATCTAGTGGGCCAGCCAGGTGATTCCACTACATCCGAATGTATCTTCTGTCCAACTGGAACCGAATATAGTGCGTGCAGGATTAGTCCTTTAGGCCGATACACATTGTGAAATTCTGCAATCGAGAAAAACGGGTTGTCACCATAATCTCAGGAATTCAGTAGCCACGGAAACGAATTATCATAGAATCTAATCTTGTTTACAATACAGTCACTCAAGTAGATAAAACCAACGTTGATTTAGACATTTGATCTACATCTTCATATAGGAAGAGAAATTTTGCGTAAAGGACAAGAACTATACATTTTATTTTACTTCATACGGGTTGTAGTATACAGTCATTCCATTATTATTATTGTGGCAGACCGTGCCCTCAAATTAGGCATATAGAGGGTTGGGCACGAAGTTGGGAGTTCGACAAATTGCTTCTTTGCACGACAAAGGCAAACTGATAGTATCCACATTCCGTGAAGATGTCAACTCTGAAGGCAGGTTTGGATGCAGCTGAATCCTTTAGACCGATTCCGTGCCAATATATAATCCTCCGATCGTCAAAGACCAATATGCCAATGACACCTTCAAAGAGCAAAAACTTCAGGATCAACCAGTCACCTGCCTCGATTACACCATTTTTGCAAATATCCACATAATGCAATGCAATCATGATGCGATCTTCAGCTCATCTCCCGTGCTGCATCACCTGAGTTTTACTTTGAATCTGTGCGAACACCAATCTGGGCAATTTTACTGAGCATCTACGTCACATCATGTGTTTTAAACAAGGAGCCAATGCATTCGAGCTAGTATAATTTAAGATTACTTCCTTCTGGCCTGACGTATGGCTTTAAAATGGGGTTTCAACTTGATCTTTGGTTGGTGACGTTCCAGCGTCTCACAAACTGCTGCAAAGAACGTAACTGAGGCAGCTTAATATAATGAAGCACACCTTAGACCAACGTTATTACCAATGGTGTCTCGTGAGAACTAGACAAGGACAAGAACCGAGAGACTGTCTTTCACACTGTGGTTGATCCATTGCGAGCTCGAGTACAGTGGGCGGTTTGAGTTCGACCTCCTAATTGCACGATGCAGATGTACGATGGAGATGCTGTGTGCACGAACGGGAGTTGTCAAACACAATACACTTTTTTATCAGTATCCATTATCCTAGTGTGTTCGAGGGCTAATATCCCACTATTTGGACTACAAATTGGAGCGATATGCATTAGGTGGGAGAAAATGACGGCGTCTGGCGACTAAAAGCAACCATATGTCTTTACAGCCTTCTGCCAACCATACATGCTACTTTTCTGTCGCGAGAAGTATGCGCACGCATCGCATTGACGATTTCCTGATTTCGCATATGGATTGATGATTTTACAGATGTGTTGGAATACTTCATGCAGGTAGACTGAGGATCAAGAATGGAAAAAATGTTAAATCAATCAAACAGCCCAACAAATATTGACAGAACCGATGTAATTCGCCATAGATTCTTTTATCTCTTCAAATTTGAAAAGTATTTCTCTGTGTCATATAGACATTGTTATCTTTCCATTCGTCATATTATCCCTCGGCTATTTTGTATAAATGAAATGGGAAACTAGTTTTGGATTCACATGTAGTGTTCTAATGGATGAGTTTTTGTAATGTTTTAATGGATGAGTTTTTGTAATGTTTTAATGGATTTTTGTAACATTTGTCAGGTCTTATATGATGAATAGGCATTCACAAGGCGGACCGTACAAAGTTGTGGACATTAACATCAGTCCAATTCTATATGCATTCTATGAAGAAATGCATTCGGGGGGGGCGGGGGGGGTCTATTTCCGTGGAGGACAGAGTGACATTAAGCCAAGGATTTTGGGTAACTCTACCAACACGAATCCATGTGAGAAACACTATTGATATCATAGTTCAAAACGAAGCCGGAGATGGATGACTGGTCTAATCACCAGGTTCATATTATGTCTGTCATAGTATTCACTGTTACATGGAACCATACATTCTACTTTTCTATCGCGAGAAGTATGCCCACGCATCGCATTGACGATTTCCTGATTTCGCATATAGATTGATGATTTGATTTGATGATTTCGCATATAGATTGATGATTGAACAGATGTGTTGGATTACTTAATGCAGGTAGATTGAGGATCAAAAGCTGGAAAAATATGAAATCAATCCAACAGTCCAACAAATATTGACAGAACCGATGTAATTCGCCATAGATTCTTTTATCTGTTCAAATTTGAAAAAAATATTTCTCTGTGTCATATAGACATTGCCATCTTTCCATTCGTCATATTATCCCTCGGCTATTTGTATAAATGAAATGGGAAACTAGTTTTGGATTCACATGTAGTGTTCTAATGAATGGGTTTTTGTAATGTTCTAATGGGTTTTTGTAACATTTGTCTGGTTGTGTCCAAAGTTGTGGACAATAACATAAGTCCAATTTTATATGCATTCTATGAAAAAATGTATTTTGGGGGGAGGGTGTCTGTTTCCGGGGAAGACAGAGTGAGATTAAGCCTAGGATTTTGGGTAACTCTACCAACACGAATCCATGTGAGAAACACTACTATTGATATCATAGTTCAAAACGAAGCCGGAGATGGATGACTGGTCTAATCACCAGGTTCATATTATGTCTGTCATAGTTGTCACTGTTACATGGAAAGCTAATCTACGGAATCGATACATATAAGTGGTCGTAAAGGATCGGCAATAATTAAGGTCAAAAATGGGTCACTCGGTATACACCTACGTAGGTAAAATAATTGATCTCATATGTCAGTTATTCGGTGTACACTTGTAATCCTGTAGTTGCAAGGTATGAGCATCCATACCTGTATACGATATTATCATAGTATCTTTTCCCAAGTTTTATTTACCTGGTATACATGTATAATCAATCCAAGTGAACTAAGATGACATGATCGCGCAAATATTTATGTTATCATTCCAGTCGTTTGGTTAACTGAGGTTGATATATAATCAATAACCCACCAGGTTAGTTAGAACGAATCTATAGACCCAGGATCGTTATTGTGAGAGGGTGTTAACATCATAACAACACTGATAAATATACCATACATTTCACTTGTTATTTATTTTTATTTTTTTAACTTTTTCACTAAATACTTCCTAACACAATATAATGGAGTGATTGGGGTCCAAGACTGCACAGAAATTATATGGCTCAATAATAAAAATAATAATAATTTATTTGCAGAAGAGATTTAATTATTACGAGACCAATCTTCATTAATCCATCTCTCACTCACTATCACCGCAAAACATATGAACAAATATTTTCATTTTTTAGTTTTAGCTGAAACATGTTGTCAACATCATCCAAGCTCACCTCGCTAGCATCAGTATCCTGCAAGAGTGTGAGATCACTAAGGGAGTCGCCCACTGACACATTCAAGATAGCACTTTGTGATAATACATGTAATATGCCAGGGTTTAAACATGTCAGACTTTAATTCATGAGAGCAAAAACCACCGCTGCTGTAAACAAACTTGCACAAGTCGCCAAAAACGTATGTAAGAAATCATCAGTATACTTCTATTATCAGTATTGGCTAACTTTTTCAAATCGACATTTTTCATTACTTACAAACGGATGGTTATGAGATGACAGATTCTTTGTTCTTGACTAATAGCAGTTTATGTACGTGTATTTGGATTTTCAGATTAATCATTGTCAACGTGTCAATAAAACAAACCGGACTCACCACGTTTGTAGCATCTTGGGGTAGCCTTGGCTTTCGATAAATTATTGGTTTCATAATACCAACAATCTTGTCAATGTGATTGGCCAGACGTGTTAAAACATTGGCGATAAGGAGAACGGCGTCACCTACAAAAGTCACAGTTTATCCTTTCATTGAAAACTTCAAAGGAAGGTTCATGGTCGACAATTTTCAAATCTTGGTATTCAGCAAGTTTATAGATTCCGTCATTCGCCAATGATATTTGAATTCGATGTCTGGTTGTGTAGGGTCTGTCAACGGGCAGAGAACTATTATGACAAATTATATGAAGAGGAAGGCAGCATATATGATATTGAGTAGAGAGTCATAGTCGACTTCGGTTTTAGATTTATCAACCCTGGATATCGTTAGTACCTTGCAGCACTGTGGTTTTGTAGACTGTCATATCATTATCTGAAAGTTTTCTTTCAAAACGGTGATAATCGGTCTTCTGAGTGTCATATTCATTCTGGAAGTCCCTCGTCTTCATATCGTTCGATAGGACTGATGAATCTGGTCTGAAAGAGGTTTTCTGCCCTGGAGCATCTGATTGGTATATATATGTGAAATTCGGCAATACCATATACCAAAGCGTAAAGCATGATTTCCACGAAAAAGCGTCCGTCACCAAAAAACGCCATTTTCGCACATAATTCACCCCACATTTTTTCGTAGACCATATATCAACATGCTGTTTTTCCGTTCGCTTTCTATAATCTCCGGAAACACGTCAATAACAGATAAGATGTGTTTTAAGCTAGAATTAGTTTACCCGTGATTTATAAACCTGATCAACTCGGAAAATTCGAAATTGTCAAGGAAGAAAAGTTTCATTTTACAGAACTTTATGCTATTTAAAACCATCTGTAGAACATATATGCATTTGACAGGAACTGTATACAATGGACAACGTAAGAGTACATATTCTTAATTTTATAATTAGAAGTGATAAATTCATCCTAGGCATATTTTTTTTTTGAGAAAATGTGTATTACCGAGAAGATTTAAAATGCGCACTCGTGATTCGGTCACGATTTTTTATGATTCCGTGATTTTGTGATTTGAAACTTGACAACATTAACTAAGCCATAAGACGTAGAAATACGTCTTACAGAGAAAACATTCTCAGTAACTATTGCTTCAAACGTTTAATGTAATCAAACTTGATTCCGTTACGCTGGGATTCATGAAAGGTATCCCAACGGGTACAAATTGTGCACCACTTTTGGTACAAATTGTGCTCCTCTTGTGGCAGACCTGTATCTGTTCTCGTATAAATAGGCCTTTATACAGAAATTGTCAAGGATCATTTTCATTCACAGGCGCTCTATAGACGATATCCTAGCACTGGATAAGCATATTATATTGACGCTGCGAAGGATATATATCCTTCACGGATTTGAAGGAAACTACTGATGTAGACCAGATGGAACATCATATCTGTACCTATACCTTTAAGAGGATGATGACGAAATTGCCTCGTGTTGACTCTTACGACAGAGAGACGATTACTATTTTGACATTTATTTCTGTTTAATAATATTTCAGAAGAAGCCACATAAGGCGTAGAATAGGTTAACCAGAAGACTATACTGTGAAGTCATGTGACTCTGTCAGTATGTCGGCACCTCTTCCCACTTCCTTTATATGTGTTGTAATTTTTACCTGTATATGGCGAGATTCTGCTGGTAGACGTTTCGTCCCCGAGGCCCGCCCCCTGTACAGACCTTTTGGTCTTTGATATAAGTTGGCATTGTGGGAAGTTGATGCTGGGTCGACATCGGGCCTTACAGACTAGTCTTTTGTGTTAAATGCCGTCATTTTCATCTGACGACGATACAGCTCACCAATCCCCAGTGTACGGATTGTCACAGCAACACAACTCACCAATTAGCAATATAAGAGTTGTCAGAGCATTTCCATCATAGCTCTCTAGATTTGTATCTAATACCGCCTATGCCGGTGATAGGGGCCGTGTGGTCATGTCATCCAAGTTGCCACATGAACAGGTACAATAAAAGTGTACCTGAGATACAACACATATCACGAATCGTTAGTTTCTTGGTATGTGCTTTAGAATAGGTTAACCAGAAGACTATACTGTGAAGTCATATGGCTCTGTCAGTATGTCGGCACCTCTTCTCACTTCCCTTATATGTGTTGTAATGTTTACTTGTATATGGCGAGATTCTACTGGTGGACGTTTCGTCCCCGAGGTCCGCCCCCTGTACAGACCTTTTGGTCTTTGATATATGTTGGCATTGTGGGAAGTTGATCCTGGGTCGACATCGGGCTTTACAGACTAGTATTTTGTGTTAAATGCCGTCATTTTCATCTGACGACGATACAGCTCACCAATCCCCAGTGTACGATTTGTCACAGCGACACAGCTCAACAATTACCAATATACAAGTTGTCAGAGCACTTCCATCATAGCTCTCTAGATTTGTATCTAATACCGCTTATGCCGGTACAAGGGGCCGTGTGGTCATGTCATCCAAGTTGCCACATGAACAGAGACAATAAAAGCGTACCTGAGATACAACACATATCACGAATCGTTAGATTCTTGGTATGTGCTTTAGAACAGGTTAACCAGAAGACTATACTGTCATGTGGCTCTATCAGTATGTCGGCACCTCTTCCCACTTCCCTTATATGTGTTGTAATGTATACATATCTCACCCTGTAGCATTTGCTAGATCATGTAGAAACTGTTACAATTTCAATCAAAGCCACATAATATTATTAGAGAAACTTTTCAAACAAGGCTATACAACCAAATGTCTCCATTCGAAGTTTCTCGAATTCTATGACTACGGAAACGTAAATTTCTACTCGTATATCGCTTTTATATGGTTATCTCTTCGACTTGATCGGTCGACATAACGACTTCTTCGCGTTATCTAGACTAGTATCGCAACGACTTAACCACATAATCTCGATAACGCGAGTGATTGCGGTATTAATAATATACGACAATTAATGTACACTCACGGAAAAATACGATCGTAGCGTGCAATATCTCTGACCCTATACGTTGGCCCTATATATTTCTATAACCACCAAAATATTCAATTTACTGCAATGCCGTCAAGAAGTTTGACTGGGAGTTTTACACGTCGGGAGGCTATAGTTGTGATTGTGAATGGTCGAACTTTATCTATACACCATGCAAATATATTGTGACTGGTGACCTTGATGTGGTGAATGATAGGGACCTAAGATTACTCCTGATGAAGGGACCTAAATATAGAGAGCCGAGAAGAATAAATCTGAAGGTTGACCAGAAGATAGTCCTGTCTGCTTTGGAACAGCACGTTATTGATTGGTCTAAGGGAGAAAAAGTTGAACCTACAGTACTCGCTGAATGGCTGGACCTCACCAAGAACAAGGTCGTTGAAACAATCCGCCATATTGACAGAAGTACCCTTCCCCAAGCAAAACAAATACTGAGAAACCTCAATTCGCAAGAAGTTCTAGCAAATCTCCGGAGTAAATTCGTCATAGTCCCAGCAGACAAAGCTCCAAATAAAATAATATTCATATTTAAATTTTACTATTACCAGGTGCTGGTTAAAGAATTGAGTGTAAACACATCGTCATCAAATACGTCTACTTACTTCCAAACTGCATTTACTCTGGAAGATGTATTTGATAATCACAAAACGTTTCTCAGGGAAAGAGGTATTTGTCTTCCAACCAATCATAGCGATATACCAAAAGTATACTGGACTCCCAAAATGCATAAATCACCATACAAAGCTAGATTCATACCTGGTTCTAGAAGCTGCACCACCAAGCTTCTTGCAACCCTGTTGACGAGGGCCGTTCAGGAGGTAAAAGCATGTTGGGAAAGATATTGCGCCACTATTACTAAAACTCGTTTAATGTATGTCGATATTGAATAACTCAAAATGTCTTACGGAAGAACTTGATGCTAAAGGTCACATACCATACAGACATGTATCCACCTGGGATTTCTCGACTCTCTTTATTACAATCCCTCATCAGGACCTAATTGGCCGTTTAAGTTCATTAAAAGTATCTGTGTTCAAGAAAACTAATCTTAGATATATTCATGTCGGAAGCCATAAAGCATTCTTTAGCTCTACTACATACAAGAGATATCATTCATGAGATGTTTCTAGAGTTGCTTGAATTTCTCATTAAAAATATCTATGTGAAATTTGGCAACACAAAATATCAACGGCATATAGGTATTCCAATGGGTACTAATTGTGCACCCCTGTTTGTTGGATGACCTATATCTGTTCTCTTATGAATATGACTATATGCAGACGCTTTCAAAAATCGATCCATTCAAAGCCCGTTCCTTCTCATTCACCAAACGCTATATAGACGATCTTCTCGCTGTGGGTAATCGCTATATAAATGACGCAGTGAAGGATATATATCCACCTTCACTGGATTTGAAGAAAACTACAAATAGCCCTACAGGCACATCATATTTAGACCTATATCTCTATAAAAATGAAGCAGGCCTTCTCTCTCGTCGACTTTATGACAAAAGAGATGATTACAATTTCGACATCGTATACTATCCCTTTCTGGACAGCAATATTCTAGTGGGACCTGCATATGGCGTATACATATCTCACCTAGTAGCATTTGCTAGATCCTGTGTTAAATGTGACGATTTTAATCAACGTCACAAAACATTGTTGCAGAAACTCATAAAACAGGGCTATACCACCAGCGCCTCCACTCAAATTTTCTCAAATTTGGCGACAAATATCGCATGCTGATAGCAAAATACGAGCGTAGCGTGCAAGATCTATGGGTGCAGTCTACAGAAGGGCCATGGCATCTGAAATTAAACAGTAAGCAGGTTCATTTTATGCTAAACAGCAACCGTGTTATTAGAGAACCCCCATAGAACTATATATTTTCTGAAAGAGTAGGCTCTTGACATAAAGCCGAGACTGATGTAAGCCTTGTTGACGAAAATCAGGGTCCCCATAACCCATACTGAACTTGCTTCAAACTTCAGGAAAATCCTCTAAAATTGGTCCAAAATGGGTAATATTCCCCCTCCACCAAAGAAAAAACTTGTTATTCAATTGTCCTGAAACTCACCGACAGTGTGCCCAGTCCAAGGACCAACAAAAATTGGCAAAGAAAATAGGGTGTCGACCACGCGGTTTTCAAGCTCGATTTTACACCGTAAAGTATGCCATGTGCTCGTAAGCTGAAAATGGCCCCAATTCACAGCCACACTTTCACACTTCCATCTGCATAGTGAGGCATGGGCCAATCCTACTGGCAAAATACCATGTACTGATTTGAAGCAAATCAACTAGTCAACTGAATGATATCACAAATATCAATAAACAAAAAGCCAACAAAAATTCTCATGGGGTCAAACCTGGTGGAATTTTAATTTCAAAGAATTTGAGGGGGACCAAAAATCCGCAACTATGGACTGAGGCCTTTAAGTGAAGGGTACTTTTTGTGGATTTTTTTTTATCTACTCTTTTCAATCTATGGGTCTGTACAAGTATAATGATATATGACACTCAATGGTTGAAAGTCATATTAAGATAAAACAGAGCGATACCTTTCCCCCTACCCCATTCATATTTTGACAGTTTTTGCGACGCCATTTTGTCAGGCTAGACCGCTATGTCAAATTTGAATATATCTGACTGAAAATTTTGCATTCAGTACTAATATTGTTTACAATTATGTTGAACACAATTCAAAACAATGATATTCACACCCAACACAGGACTGGAATTATGAAACCAGCACAGGGGCTTGGGCTAGAAGGGGGGGGAGGGGTGGATAACTCTTAGCATGACAGGGGAATATCTGTTACATTGTGTATAGTATAGTATTGCCAACTCCAATGCTGGTTTTATGGGGGGGGGTAGGACTGTTTTAATGGTCCCAGAGGAATTATTCTGTGACACTAAAACTTTTGAAAAATTCCTGGGACAATTGAACCCCCCTCCCTCCCCGATAAAACACCAACATGGATGTTGGCAATTCTACACACCTTTTAACAGATATTTCCTGGCCATGCTAAGAGTTACCCTCCCCCTTTCTAACCCAAGCCCCTGTGCTGCTTTAATAATTTCAGTCCTGTGTTGGGTGTGAATAGCATTGGTTTGAATTGTGTTCAACTTGATAGTCAACAATATTAGTTCTGGATGGAATTTTTTTATCAGATATGCAAATTTAATGTTACCTGAGAAAGTGCCTGTCCTGTCATATAGGGTGCAGTCTACAGAAGGGCCATGGCATCTGAAATTAAACAGTAAGCAGGTTCATTTTATGCTAAACAGCAACCGTGTTATTAGAGAACCCCCATAGAACTATATATTTTCTGAAAGAGTAGGCTCTTGACATAAAGCCGAGACTGATGTAAGCCTTGTTGACGAAAATCAGGGTCCCCATAACCCATACTGAACTTGCTTCAAACTTCAGGAAAATCCTCTAAAATTGGTCCAAAATGGGTAATATTCCCCCTCCACCAAAGAAAAAACTTGTTATTCAA
This sequence comes from Hanleya hanleyi, assembly GCA_036873755.1. NCBI lineage: Eukaryota > Metazoa > Mollusca > Polyplacophora > Lepidopleurida > Hanleyidae > Hanleya > Hanleya hanleyi. The sequence goes on from JAVTVY010002200.1 coordinate 24,575, forward strand.
TTGTCCTGAAACTCACCGACAGTGTGCCCAGTCCAAGGACCAACAAAAATTGGCAAAGAAAATAGGGTGTCGACCACGCGGTTTTCAAGCTCGATTTTACACCGTAAAGTATGCCATGTGCTCGTAAGCTGAAAATGGCCCCAATTCACAGCCACACTTTCACACTTCCATCTGCATAGTGAGGCATGGGCCAATCCTACTGGCAAAATACCATGTACTGATTTGAAGCAAATCAACTAGTCAACTGAATGATATCACAAATATCAATAAACAAAAAGCCAACAAAAATTCTCATGGGGTCAAACCTGGTGGAATTTTAATTTCAAAGAATTTGAGGGGGACCAAAAATCCGCAACTATGGACTGAGGCCTATGGCGTTACGTTTCGTAACTTGTGCCTAATTCCGCTTAACCCGGGGCTAGGGGCCGTATGATCCCATGGTGCTCATATGAACAGGCACAATCAAAGCGTGACTGAGATACATTCTCTAGATGACGACTTTACAACGAATATTATGGATTAAGAATACTGATCAGCGATACGGATTTGATATTTTTGGGACATCATGATGTCTTGCCGGCATCATTAAAAACTGTTGGCCGCTTCTCTCTTGCAGGAAACTGGCTTGTGTGTATGTATACTATGACTGTCTTTTTGAATTTCGTGTCAATGCTGTTATATGGAATATGGGAAAGGTCTTTGGATTATGGACGCGGATATTCTTTAACCGACGACGGTTGAATTATGAATGACGGACCGGAAGCTTGTAATTTCGATTATTTTTATGGACATTCTTTTATGGGCGACGACTGAATATTAAATGTCGGCTCTGATGCCTGCTCTTGCAGCTAATCTGGCTGCTGGGTGGAATTTTGTTGTGTGCTTTTGGAATTTTGTTGGTGACCTGAAGGAGGCTGGTTTGGTTGCATGAAAGGGGGGGCCGATTTAAAGGTTATTGTCTGCTGTTGTTGTGCTCTACTATAATTTACATAAGTTTTTAACACCTGCAGGGGATTGATTCCGCCTGCATCTGCAAAGTGGATGTAGTTCCACGATCCTGAAATGGGAGCCCTACGACAGGTATATCTTAATCCTAGTTGAAAATCTATGAGGTTATTGTGCAGACATGTAGACATAGTTGGAATGCACAGTTGTCTCCAGGCGCTGCCTAAACGGCATATGGTTCGCCTGAATACCTTACCGAATGCAAACATCTGATTCAACATGCAGTGGGCAGCCGTCATCCATGAAGAATTCAGCGCAATAAACCGTATTCATATGCCACAGCCAAATCCAAGCACGTCTCAAATCAGAACAAGGATAAAGACGTAGCTCTCTGTTCCGTCTCCTTTCTCTTTGTTACGTACATAAATTAAGACGTCATGACGTCATTGACGCTTTGACTATCTGAAGTTATCTGAAGTGTAAGAAATTCTATTGGACTGTAAATTGATCAATATATTCGACATTTGTATATATATGCAATTTTTTATAATCGCTTGATGATGACCCCGTTTTCAGCGTTAATGGGTTTGAATGTCTTCTCGGCATTACTGAAAACTGTCTACAGCTTCTCTCTTGTAAAAATCACACTGTATTATGTGGTCAAGAATCCAATCACCTTTGAAATGTTACTTTTCAAAAAATAAAAGCAATTTATAGCTAGATCCGCGATGATTGCAGAAGAAACAAAGTATAGGTGACTATCTGGGATATAAGTATAGGTTTATTTGGGCTTTTTACACTTTGGCACAAGCTAATGATTCGCTGCTCTATACACTGTATGCATGGCGTTATTAATTACTGTATCAACAAATTATAACAAATATACAATGTATATAAATAAAAAAAACACTCAATATTTACAATAAAAATTAAACCGATAGAATAAAAACCCATTCTTTTCCTTAAAATACTCTTTTACTATATTTTAGAGCACCTTAATACCAGAGAATGCATGCTGATTATGCATTCAAATTAATAACTGCGCAAAAATATGTTTTTTGTAGTCGGTATTTTAGTATTAGACTGTGCAGCCGGAGATCAATGTCGTGTCTCCAAACAAGGAACTGGATTTAATTGACGCTCAAAGAAAAGACTCTTTTCTAGAGGAACAGAATAGAAAGCAATAATAGAACGAATTTGCACAACTATGTGGACATGGAATTTGAAAGACATGAAAGGGCGCACGTCTTATAACTCGCTTTCATATCAGGTGGACCGATCTCAGTACTTGTTCTGCAGTATACAATTATCAATGAAACATATTCATACAGATGCAGTAGAACACAAATGAACCTCTATTTACATATCGAACCAATATACACTTTTAGAAATATTTACAAACAAACTTGTTGCAGCGACTCTATGATTTGCTAAGAATACACGTTTATTGCCACAAACATAATGACAGAGGACAGTAAATTACGGGCAATAACCATGCATGGGCCATCGTTAGATGCATGGTGACCCACTCCTAGGGCGTTGTTCCACACGAAGCATGACTAGTGAAGCTGCTGGTAGCTGTATATCGAATGTCGCACGAGGATGTGCCTCCGTTTATGAGTACATTTGATGAATATGATGATATCGTCCAGATAAAGAAGGCAGATGATGACAGACAACTATAGATGTCCTCCAAGATATTGAGCAATAGAAGTTAGTTACATTGAGAATATCGATCTAGGAACGAGTTAACCACAATGAAATCTACGCAATTTTCAGACTCAGTAAATCTTTGTAGACGACGACTGCAGAGAAAATGTGTGGCATTATGCCTATATTTCGACATATGTAGCTACAGAAATTCTTCACGTCTATGACTCTAACACATGTTCCCCTCTAAAGTTATGTTGATTCTACCATTGCCTGTGGATATACGTAACTATTATTGAGATACCATACACACCATACTTGGCCAATAATACATTTTTTTGAAATATTTAAATTAAACCCCATTCCCCACCTTAGAAAGGGAACATTGTCTAATGTGTTCAAGTCACATAAGTGACGTACTGCTACTGTCTCATTAATCAAATCCTTCACCTCGGGTATGTACCACTTCTAATGAACACGGACTAACATTTTCTAGTGAACAGGTTCATATTTCTGCTGTGAACCATCTTCGGTGGTCACTTCAATGTACAATGTTTATGCTAGTTTACGGTCAAGTAATTTTCTCACACTACATTCAGAATTGTCACGCATAAGCAACCAACAAAAAGGATATGCGATGGAACACATGTATTGATGCAGCAACCTGTGGTCATTATCGTCTTGTTTCCAGTGAACAGGGGAGAAGTCAATTCACTACAGTCCATTCCATTTCAACATGTTTTCTCCAGAGCAGGTCATGTCGTTATGCTCTCAAGCTCAGCTAACTGAATCCAGTGATACGCTGTGATGTCGTTAATACATTATGTACCGGTACAACCTTTATATTCCACTTCCCATCGCACAGTTCAGCCTCTAGCTGTGTAATGGTTATCTTGTACATAATCTGTCGGATTTTCGCACGCCAAACACGCAGGTAAATCGAAAGAGTACTTCAAATTTATTGCATAGGTGTTCTCTCTATAGTAAAATAGCATCAGAATCTTTAAGAACATCTACAGTTCTACCAGATGCCAGTCCCTTCTTCGAGAACGTGTACAGATGGCGTTTAACTGTATCCTAGCAGATTACCCGTCCTCTTACATCTCTTACAGTCACAAGGCACCATTTCTAGAATCCTATCACTACCCAGTGGTACATACTGCTCTTATACTACTGCCCAGCGTACGGACGGATGGACACAGGCACGCACACACGGACGCACGATTCCGTTTATAGTATGGTATCGAACAGGAGCAATCCTCGGATTATCTCCAAACACTTCACAGTTGTACACCAGTACGGACTGTCACAATGGTCACCTTTGAATGTTTGTTTGTGTGTCTTCGACTATACCAGCTCAGTGACCATGTTTGTCACCATGAGATTCAGATGACCCACCATTGGTTTAAATTCCCCATACTCTTGTCCCACTCAATTCCTCAACAGCCATGGCACTATGATCCTTCGGGTGTTTTGGCAGTTGAAGTTTATCACCAATGGTCTGCTTGATTGATGAGAGTGTGATAACTCTCGGAGATTGTTCAGGGAGTTTCGCGGATCTCCACTTCGCAAAATTTCACCACCACGATCGCTGTACCAAGGAATATAGCGTATCGCATATGTCAATGGTGTACCAACATATGCGTGTTCGTGCGAGTAAAAACATAATGCTTATTGTATCGTATGTTAAGATGTCGGAAGATAATTTGACCATCGTATGGATAAAATGGCAAATGTCAATGATAAGGCGAAGCACGTATGAAATGGCGGAAGTATAAGTCTTCAGCTTCATTTACAACGCACCCAAATGTTCCTCGGACTTTGCACCTGTAGAAAAGAAAAGGAGCAGTACAATACACCAGTGCCTTGGGCTAACAGTACCAGAATTATATGTACACACCTTATCTGCATTTAGAGTGGGATCGTTGTATTATGGGCTTGCACCCCACTATTTATATATATTACTGGAAAGCAAATTTTCCTGGAATTATGAATATGTGAATTTATTGGTTGTGGAGTCGACGGGAATAAAGTTATTCAAATTTTAAAAATGTCATGATGGAAAATGAGCCTCCAGTTTCAAATGTTTATTTTTTAAGAAGTTTCAAATTTTTTAATTCAATTATTAACTTTGCCAAGTAGAACAACTCTTCAACAAGATATCGGTGCCTCTGTTTTCAAAATTTGGCCCATATCTTTTTCTGTGGAATTTTATGTATTTTCAATTGAACAAAATCGAATAAATTGCAAAGGTTACACTTTGAACATTAATATCTCAGCAACCAGAAGAACGTTTTGAAAACTGAAACACAGATTTTTTTCTTTACTGAGTTCAGAATAACCAGACCGAATTTCAAATTTCTAGAAATAAACGGTTTAACTTGTAAAAATGAAGAAATCATCTAACACAATAAAAGCAATAAACATATTAGGGCATATTAGCTGATAGTGATGACCGCTGCAGTGCTGGTGTGACACACATTTTGCCACTAATAATAAAATTTTGAAGGCCAAGATTGCACCTTAGCAAACATGTATTCACCATAACAATCTCACCTGGAGAATGAATCGATATAGTACTAAAGAAATGTGCAATAATTTTTTTCGTCAGTTCTGATCCCCAGGTGGGCTACAAGCCCTTAACATGTTTATGATTTACGACCGTATAAAAAAAACACGAATAAGAGATAAACTTCATGCTTCTAGTATGAAGCTTTACCTCTTATTTGTATGTTTTTATATACTCATCTCTATGTTTGTCATACTTATGTCTTGTACATATAGTAGTGCAATAAACATTGATATGATAAAATGCGACATGGGCGATTCTGTGGCAATTCTAAGGTGAGCTAATATTTTTGGCTTTTTTTCAATTGATAAGATATTATGTTATAATTTTTCCAGTTTGAAGGTAACTTACGCCTGAAACTTCTCGTGCTGGGGTATCTAACTCGATCGAATTCGGAGAAAGACATTCCATATCTTGACGGCGGGCGTCCAGTCAAGTCTCTCGACACTTTCAGGAACCGTTGATTACTGGCTATCGATTCTGGTCGACGACTGTAGTATATTGTCGGTGTACTGTACAAACTTCGGGAACCTTTTGCATATATGACACCTAGAATAATAAGAGGATGCGTAAATTGATCAAAAGCCAGGAATTAATTCTAATTTCTCTAATAAATATAATTTATGAAGATATTTCCCAATAACCGCATAACATGGAAGTTTTAGCCTTGGCTATTTAAAGTATAGAAATGACAATTTGGTATGAAGTATAGTCCCAAGAAATCAGTTTGCATATATGGAAATAAAAACATTCTTTCTCTTAAAAATTATTTTCATATCTCTGGAGAGTTGGGGATTACCATCGTCAGAGAATGAGACTCCACGGAATAAGTATCGACGAAAAAGTTACTGTTCCTGGACAAATATCCAACCATTAGTAACTCTATATGATTTGACTAACAATCTCCATCTGACCATCCTGGACATAGTAAGAAAAACATTATCGTTTCTGCAAAGAAAGGACAAAAGCAAAATATATTGTGGGTATAAATAATCCCGTACCACATTGCTGCAAAGTAGATAAATATTCTGAGCTTTAAGTGTGGGACGCAAACCCCTTGAACACGATCTGGGCGTAAGGTGGCATGGTTACATGTAGTGGATGAATTAAGACAAGTTGCCCTACTTCTGACTCGGATTCAAGCAAAAGAAATGTTTATGCTAATGCAGTTTTTGTGTGTCATAACTATGATAACAGTACTGCAGAGACGTCACTTGGTATTCTGAGCGGAATAGTTGAGAAGATACATGCCTTTGGCGATGGTCTGAACGTTCATGACACGTGGTGATTCAGATATCAACTGACTGGATGGAAGTGTTCATAACGCACGACCACAGTGGTTTGAAATTACACGTATAACTCCGGTGACTTAAGCATGTCTAAGGTGTCTTCGAGTTATGTTCCAAAGAAGCAACAATATATCGATGCAGTGATGTCCTTCTAAGCAGACGGCAAAGAGATCCAACATGAGTCAGTGACTCTGAGTCGGCATCGTGTATTGTAATCAGCACAAGATCCAGCAAGCTACAGCAGAGATACATAATGTATATGGACAATGAATAACCCCAGTAACCTACAGCAGAGATACATAATGTATATCTACAATGAATAACCCCAGTAACCTACAGCAGAGATACATAATGTATATGGACAATGAATAACCCCAGTAACCTACAGCAGAGATACATAATGTATATGGACAATGAATAACCCCAGTAACCTACAGCAGAGATACATAATGTATATGGACAATAAAAGATAACCCCAGCAAGCTACAGCAGAGATACATAATGTATATGGACAATGAATAACCCCAGTAACCTACAGCAGAGATACATAATGTATATCTACAATGAATAACCCCAGTAACCTACAGCAGAGATACATAATGTATATGGACAATGAATAACCCCAGTAACCTACAGCAGAGATACATAATGTATATGGACAATGAATAACCCCAGTAACCTACAGCAGAGATACATAATGTATATGGACAATGAATAACCCCAGTAACCTACAGCAGAGATACATAATGTATATGGACAATGAATAACCCCAGTAACCTACAGCAAGAGATACATAATGTATATGGACAATGAATAACCCCAGTAACCTGAGATACATAATGTATATGGACAATGAATAACCCCAGTAACCTACAGCAGAGATACATAATGTATATGGACAATGAACAACCCCAGTAACCCTACAGCAGGAATGCATAATGTATATGGACGTAAGATAACCCCAGTAACCTACAGCAGAGATACATAATGTATATGGACAATGAATAACCCCAGTAACCTACAGCAGAGATACATAATGTATATGGACAATGAATAACCCCAGCAACCTACAGCAGAGATACATAATGTATATGGACAATGAATAACCCCAGTAACCTACAGCAGAGATACATAATGTATATGGACAATGAATAACCCCAGTAACCTACAGCAGAGATACATAATGTATATGGACAATGAATAACCCCAGTAAATCTACAATAACATGAATACTATACCAGGATAATCTACAGCTTGTATTCAATGTGGCTTGGTTCCATTTAGTCACCCATCTCATGGAACCGTGTGACCGTCATTGACTATTATTTGCTGAGCCTTGTCATGCTTATCTACATGGCGACAGTTTTTTATTGGTGAGAAAGCGGTCAAATTCACCATGGTATCCAGGAATAGATCCACTCAATTGCTTACATGAAAACAGAGGAGAACGCTCGCCCATTTTCTGTATCAAAGGCCGTAGTATCCCAGAACAAGATAACCCTTCGTGCGGCGACGATACCCTGCAGTATTACAAACATAATGTCCAGCCACCCACAGCAGACTTACTTGGTTCTTGAGCGGTGTAAGTCGGTGTGTCAGAGTGGACAAGGCTCGTGTCGCCGTTCACCAGCTTACCACTGGTCTCTGAGAAGAAGACACTGTTGTTGTGACTTGATGGAGAGTACATACTTCTCTCACTTCGAGGATGGACCAGGTGTAAAGCATCTGCAATACGAAAGAGAATTGAAATTATATTAAGGATTCTGAGCCCACGAGGTTAACTTTTCAGAGCTAACATTTATCTCCCCACAGAAATAATGGTGCCACAGATCTCTATGACAGTACATATGTTTTGAAAACTTATATATTCAGGAATACATAGTAGAATAATCTTGGTTACTGAAGATTTTATATTAAAAAGTGTTTTTCAAATATATATTTCTTACAAACTGTCCGAATGAATCAAAAATTCTTTCTGATAAAAGTCTACTTCAACAAAATTCCGTGCTTCAAATTATTTAACTTTGTGTAGTTGTTTTTGAAAAATCGAGTTTTAAAATGAAATAAACTGACCAAATTACGAAGCTATAACTTTAAAAATTCAATATATCTCCAAAACTTGTTTTCAAGGCTCCCATAAATCAACGGTTTTCATGTAAACCCCCAAAACCGCATGCGAAAATTCAACAGGGTTATTGGCACACTTCTGTAAACTTTATATAATAGAATCATTTTCAGATTTAGAATTACACTATTTAGCATTTAAATTTCAAATTTAAATTTGCACGGGAGTGATAAAATGAAAAAGACTCTCTAGGAAATCTCAATATCCTTAACACAACGAAATATCGGACTGCATTTCTTCTGCATAAAAATGAACTATTCAATTTCTAGTTATGCTGGAGTATATAAGTTCACAACAAGGATATTTAAAACCTGGAGCTATCCCTCGATAGAGGCAATAATATTACGAAATTCTGCCGCAGTACTGAGAATCGATTGTAGGGCTAATGTGGCTCGAGAAGGGGTACTTACTTGGATCAATCGCATATCCACATTCAGAACAGAATGATGCCCCTTGATGTGCAATGGTGTGCTGATGGTGGGACACGTGGTCAGACGTGCCGCTCAGTTTAGCGTGAGCCATGTGGGCCGCATACCTGTCTGCCTCTCTGTGATTGGTATGTCTGTCCTTGTGATCCGCGTGGTCCACGTGGTCGGTGTGGACCACTTCAGTTTTAGTTTGTTTGGACGTGACGACGACGTTACCGTTAGCTCTTCCGGCGTGATCGGGCCAGTCTTCACGCCTGTGCATCTCCACATCATGAACATGCTCGTTATCCAGGATGGTGATGGGTCGGTCCACCTCGTGTGTTGTGACGGTCTCTTCGTGGAGCGCCTGACCCACCATCAGGTGGTTTTCAATCCCAGAGCTTTTGTGAGTCTTTTCATTCAGTCGCTTGTGAAGTTTTCCCTGACTCGATCGCCACATGTAAAATAGCTGAACAAGTAACAAGACTAAGAGTAGGGTGATGATAAGCCATAGTCCGAAGGCCAGAGCAGCATCGGCAAATTCATGAGAATACGGATGATGTTTAAGGAGTCCTCCAACTAAAGTCCATGCAATCCAAAGTAGGGCACAGCCGATTCCTGCCGCTAGAATAGTTTTGGCTTCAACCTGCTCCGCGGGAGGCAACATCCTCCGATTACTGAAGAAAATCATGATTGCCAAAATCAAGAGAATCAGAATAAGGACCATTATGTATATTAGAGCAAGAAGATGGTTTTCGAAATTGGTCAACATAATGAGTGGCCAAATATGGTTGCGACAACCCCAAATAATTTCCCCACGTTTGCCGCGATGAGGCACCTCCGCCGGCGGGACCAGAATAAACCACATGACCAGTATCACCACTTCGATGACGACAAGGAGGATTAACACGAGGTATATAAAGATCCGGAGAGCCCCCGGTGAGGCTGACGATTCCAGCTTTTTGAACATGAGCAGCGCCAGTACGATCATCACAGCTATGCAGATGCCGTAAGACAATCCTATGCCGAAACGAATGATTCCACAGGTGGCGGTCGTAGGAACGGGAATGAAAGCGAAAAGGGTTAAGTATCCGATCAAGGCTCCGAACAACAACACGGCATAGAGCCAGAGATAGCTGATCCTCGTTTTCTTCCTACAAAGGACTAATGTGATGACAGCGATTCCAATCACCAGCAATATCCCTATACAGGCCAGTATCCCAATGACAATGACCCAGGCCTGACCCAGACGCTCCCATCTGGTACCATATTCTCTAGATACCGTTGATATGTACTTCGTCCGTACTCCTGCTGGAGGAGTCCCTTTCTCATATATCTCGACTAATCGTTGGATAGACGACACTGGCTTCCCTGTAGAATCTTGGTGGACCGTGCCAACCTGAAAATATAGATACAAACTACAATACATTCCACAAAATCTATAACCCTAACCCATTTACCTATAGCATTTCTTAACATATCTCCTGAATCACCTCTTTGTCTATACTTTGTCATAATATAGATCCACTTTTTGTTATTCCAGTTGTTTTCCATCGTTGGCCGCTTCTCTCTTGCAGGAAACAAGCCTACGTTTATGTATACTATGATTGTCTTTTTGAATTTGGTGCTAATACTGTTATATGGAATATGGAATAGGTCTTTGGATTATGGACGCGGATATTCTCTAATGGACGACGGCTGAATTATGAATGACGGACCAGACGCTTGTAATTTAATTCATAACATAATCCACAAATGTAATCGTTCGTA
>JAVTVY010002201.1:0-33750 GCA_036873755.1 Hanleya hanleyi
ACACATGGTCACCATATTACCTACCCGGGGTATCCGACCCATGGTCACCATATTACCTACCCGGGGTATCCGACACATGGTCACCATATTACCTACCCGGGGTATCCGACACATGGTCACCATATTACCTACCCGGGGTACCCGACACATGGTCACCATATTACCTACCTGGAGTATCCGACACATGGTCACCATATTACCTACCCGGGGTATCCGACACATGGTCACCATATTACCTACCCGGGATATCCGACACATGGTCACCATATTACCTACCCGGGGTACCCGACACATAGTCACCATATTACCTACCTGGGGTATCCGACACATGGTCACCATATTACCTACCCGGGGTATCCGACACATGGTCACCATATTACCTACCCGGGGTATCCGACCCATGCGGTCACCATAGTATTACTCGTCTTGGGTATCCGACCCATGGTCACGATATTACCTACCCGGGGTATCCGGACCCATGGTCACCATATTACCTACTCGGGGTATCCGACCCATGGTCACCATATTACCTACCCGGGGTATCCGACCCATGGTCACCATATTACCTACCCGGGGTATCCGACACATGGTCACCATATTACCTACCCGGGGTATCCGACCCATGGTCACCATATTACCTACCCGGGGTATCCGACACATGGTCACCATATTACCTACCCGGGGTATCCGACCCATGGTCACCATATTACCTACCCGGGGTACCCGACACATGGTCACCATATTACCTACCCGGGGTATCCGACCCATGGTCACCATATTACCTACCCGGGGTATCCGACCCATGTCGCAGTTCATATTACAACTACCCGGGGTATCCGACCCATGGTCACCATATTACCTACCCGGGGTATCCGACCCATGGTCACCATATTACCTACCCGGGGTATCCGACCCATGGTCACCATATTACCTATCCGGGGTATCCGACACATGGTCACCATATTACCTACCCGGGGTATCCGACCCATGGTCACCATATTACCTACCCGGGGTATCCGACAAATTTAAAGAGATATTCAACTATGGTGCCATTTTCTGTGTTAGAACGTATTTAGTGATTATGGTACCAGGAGCAAGTTCAAACCCGAAAAACTTTCAGTCAGAAGTCAGTACCCTTTATCTCTACGTGGAATATGTATGAACCTGTCTAACGCAATCATTGCTCATGTAGAGTCATTTAAATCCATGAGATTATGTTGTTGTTTCTTTCAGGATTTGAGGTCTATGATGACTGTGGAAACGAAGACTATTCTACCGCGCATGCGTTTAATTCAATACAGGGACATTTCCCCAACCAAATTGTTGAGTGCACATCTGACACAAACTCGTCCATATTTGCTGGTGAGTCCAATAGCAGCAAGTGCTACATGTAGTTCAATGAGATTTGTCATACCTAGCTATGGTGTGGCATGCCAAAAGGAGAAACCCGGGAATAATTTCATTGTACGAGTTGTAATATCTGATATATTGACATACGTTTCAAGTTCGTAAATGGGATATATGCCTTCAAAATAAACCTTTAGAATTATTCCATGTTCACTTAGACAAAGTTCGAATTGGGTACGACTAAGGTGATTGAATTTATGGGAATGCTATTCGCTTATCCGTCACATCATTTTTTGCCAACTTTCCCTAGTAATCAAATGTGAATTCTTTACTAGCGAGGTTATATATAAGACTCGTTTGCCTTGCAGGTTCTTCAACCGTGATTTAGTTGAAGAGGTTCTGGATTTTTTCGATTCATTGAATTTCGTACTGCCAAAAAATATTTCCAGCGCGAATTTAAACAAAGATAGTGCCACGGCACTGTAGCGCTCATCTGGCTATAACTGGAGAAAGTGGCTGCGAGAAATTTTTACTGAAGAACTACAATAGATGATTTTCTAACTTGCGTTGTCTCCCCTGAACAAAATGGCAACATAGTCGATTTCACAGGAGGTCAAGCTGCAAATTCATGATTGTAATTGGAGGTTATGGAATAAAGGCAATTATACCAAAATATAATGTGTGATTGTCAGTAAAGCTGTATAAGCAATAACCAGAACCAATTTTTATTATGTGATTGCAGTCGTTCGTCCGTCTGTCCACTTCGTGTCCGGACAGTACATTGGACAGTTTTTAACCTACGATTCCAATATTTTGTGGGTATATGCACCAGGGAGAGACATGTCGAGTACGAAATATGTGCGACTGGGTTGTTACGATGGCAATGAGATGTAACCGGACATTTTTCCAATGAAAGTAATCTCTGGTGAGGTTACGGCCTAACCAAGAGATACCCCCATCTGTCTGCGAAGATGTAAAAGATAATGCCACGGCACTGTAGGTCATCTGTCTGTAACTGGAGAAAGTAGCTGTGAGAAATTTTTACTAAAGAACTGCAATAGATGAGTTTGTAACTTGTGTTGTCCCCGCTGAACACTATAAAATGATCCATGTAGTTATTTCCTGAGATTTTATGATAAAGTTCCATGGGAAATTCAAGATGCGGCAATATTGGATTTTCGAAATGAACCAAAAAAAGGTATCTTGCACAACTGGACGACAAGGGGAACCTGTGTATCAACATCCATGCAGTAATATCCTAAGAATTTACGATAACAAAATTTCATGGGGAAATCCAAGATGGCCACCTGGTGGCCATATTGGATTTTTCAATCAGACCATATATGGTATCCTGCACAGCTAGACCCCAAGGGCAACCTCTGTACCAAATTTGAGAAAGATCCATGGAGTAGTTCCTGAGAAATCACGATAACAATGTTTCATCTGGAAATCCAAGATGGCCGCCTGGTGGCCATATTGGATTTTTCAATCAGACTACAAATTGTATCTTGCGCAACTAGACCCCAAGGGGAACCTCTGTACCAAATTTGAGAACGATCCATGCAGTAGTTCCTGAGAAATCGCGATAATGTTTCATCTGGAAATCCAAGATGGCCGCCTGGTGGTCATATTGGATTTTTCAATCGGACCGCAAATTGTATCTCGCGCAACTAGACCCCAAGGGGAACCTGTATATCAAATTTGAGAAAGATCCATGCGGTTCTTCCTGATAAATCACGATAACGAAGTTTCATAGGGAAATCGAAGATGGCCACCTGGTGGCCATATTGGATGTTCGAATCAGAGCAGAAAAGGTATCTTGCACAACTAGACCCCCAAGAGGAACCTGTGTACCAAATTTGAGAAAGATCCATGCAGTAGTTAACGAAAAATAATGATGACAAGATTTCACTGGCAAATTCAAGATGGCCGCCTGGTGGCCATATTGGATTTTTCAATCAGACCACAAATTGTATCTTGCACAACTAGACCCCAAGGGGAACCTCTGTACCAAATTTGAGAAAGATCCATGCAGTACTTCCTGAGAAATCGAGATAACAATGTTTCATTTCGAAATCCAAGATGGCCGCCTGGTGGCCATATTGGATTTCTGAATCAGACCACAAAAGCATCTTGCACAACTAGACACTAAGGGGAACCTGTGTATCAAATTTGAGAAAGATCCATGCAGTACTTCCTGATAAATCACGATAACGAAGTTTCATAGGGAAATCCAAGATGGCTGCCTGGTGGCCATATTGGATGTTCGAATCAGAGCAGAAAAGGTATCTTGCACAACTAGACCCCAAGGGGAACCTGTGTACCAAATTTGAGGAAGATCCACAAAGTAGTTCCTGAGAAATTGCAATAACAATGTTTCATGGGGAAATCCAAGATGGCCGCCTGGTGGCCATATTGGATTTGTGAATCAGACCACAACAGGTATCTTGCACAACACTAGACCCCAAGGGGAACCTGTGTACCAAATTTGAGAAAGATCTATGCAGTAGTTCCTGAGAAATCGCGATAACAATGTTTCAATGGCAAATTCAAGATGGCCGCCATGGCGGCCATATTTAAAATCGTATCGACACGGCATGAACAAATTCTGGTGTCCTCATTGGGGGGAACATGCATGCCAAGTTTCAGCTTAATCGGCCAAGCGGTTTCAGAGAAGAAGATGTTTACGCACGACGCACAACGGACGACGCACGACGGACGACGCACGACGGACGACGGACGACGGACAGTCAGGCCATGACATAAGCCCATCGGGCCTTCGGCCCAGATGAGCTAAAAATGTATATATTAAAATAAATATTTCATAGGAATCTGAAAATTCAAATATTTCCGAGGTATGCTTTAGAAGTTATAAGCGGGGCCATTTAAAGGCTAAATTTTCACAAAGCGCTCCATTTAAAGGTCAACCCAAACGCTCTGAGGTCAAAAATATAAAAAAATAGTCCTTTCGATTCTGAAAATAATGATATTTTTTTCATAATTTTGTGCAGTCTGGTTGGCGAGATATTGCCGTTTGAAAGGTGAAAATCGCTCTCCTGTCAATTCCAGCTGTGACGTCACGGAGGGAAGCCGTCTTGTATTCTCTATGTTAAAGCCGTATACCACAGTCGTAAGTAGCTGCTGATTTCTGGAGATTTTCGGAGTATCGGGGCATCATTTGTTAAATATGCCGCGACGTTGTGTAGTGGGAGGTTGCAGTTTTACTACAGATGACGGTGATTCATTTGTGGCCTAAAGACGAGAAAATCGCTGCAAATTGGACGAAAGGAGGTGTTCGGTTTGACCGAATTATTTTCCTCAGTGTGTTGCGTTTATAAGCTGAAAAAAAAAATTGCTCGTGTTTACTTGAAAAGTTATCAGTTTGAGAGAGAAAATGCTGAATTTTCGTATTCTGTATTTTCACCAAGAAAAGATATGTCAAAAAAATATTACGAGTGTTATCAAATGGGCATTTGTTTGTTTTTGGAAGTTTTGGTGATATTCTTGGAGGGAATTCCCTTTATATGTAAAATATGACACCTTTAACCAAAACGAGTCAAAGATATCTAAATTCGGTAGGTTTGACCATATATTATACTAAAAAGTCGTTTTGGTTAAAGGTGTCATATTTTCATAATATAGAAATATGTCAAAATGCTTCAGTGCAATATCAAGGCCTGTTAGGCCAATAACGGAAAATTCCTGGTTCACAGCATTTACTGCTATTCTTCAATGTGTCAATACTTCATTACAATAGGACTATACTGATACTCATTTCTTCGTTGCCTCAAATACAGATGATTACAGCATTACAACTAAAACATTATCTCTTTTTGTTCAAGAAATGACTCTGAACAGGAGATGACGCTTTCCTTTCCTAAGCGATTATGCTTGTGCCAATATGTTTTATTTTGTCGTTACTCCCTTATCTATTTTGGCAGACACTTGAAAATTTCGAGTTCGTTGATATAATAATTTTATTGATCATTGTTGGTAAATAGATGCTTCATTCATAAGAATATATATGGTGACTGTTTGAACCAGAAATTATAACTAGACTGGCCTCGACTGTCTGACAAGGAGTTGGGAATACATGAGCATTACGTCACAATATACCGGCCGGCTCTGAGTGAGACAATAGACCAACAGCGAGTGACACTGAAGGGAAAAATACCCATCTAAAGGGAACACCTCCTTTGTACGCAACACGAGAGTGTGGAAAGAGGGACCGAGCCAGTACTCGTATAATTTGCTCGGCACATTTTGACAGAAATTAGACATCATTCGAGGACATCTACAGCGTAGCAGTTGAATTCGGGTACAAACCAAAACTAAAGAGAACAGCTATTCCAACTATCAAACCTAAGAACAATCAGAATGTGACGGCAAAGAAATCGGACAAGGAGAATCTATCACGGACATCGGCTGAACGAACCTAGCCTGCAAGCGAGGCCTCGGGCAGGGAGACGGCTGTACATGCCCTGCTCGCTCTCGCGTGGCATTTGTTGCTTGAGCACCTACAGGTTAGACTGGATGAGTCTATTTCATATATATTATTTAATAATAATAAAATGTTCTTTCATAAATATATATACGTTTGATAAATAAATAAATAAAAAACACCAATTGGAGTGAATGGCTGTAGATACGAAGTGATAATAATACTTTCATAATCCCTTGACATTTGAGATTGTGGGAATATCATTCGATTTCAATTTAATTGAGGTAATTTGTCGAAAATTGAGCAAATGTGAATGCCGATCCACTCACCACGGCTTACTTTTCGCCATGAATGTCCAAAGTTTTTTTATCAAACTATATAATTCTGAAATTGGTATTTCATGGGGATTATGGGAAAACAAACAAAATTCAAATCGGACGTATATCAGTAGAGTTATCAACAGTTTACTGTCCATACTGCCGAATCCCGGAGTTTATCCCTTCGAAAAGGCTGCCTCGGTCATTAACAACAATAACAACACAGATGTGCTCGTTCTTTACATCACAGAATCGTTCTACATTCAATACAGTTTGAAATATATGGACATTTGGTCTTATAGATGACGATAATAAGGTTTCCAGTCAAGTTGCATACCAATCTGTATTCAACAAACGACCTCTCCGAATCCTGTCGTCGTCGAGTTCCACGTTGTCGGAGTGGTTGTCACTTGAGAATCGGAGCCGTACGGCTCAAATTGATAGGGCTGAATTCCGCCGTTGGTCTGCAAACAACTGTTAATTTGCCCGTCATCATCCTCCTCTATGTCTACTTCATCTTCTTGGCGAAAAATATTTCCATCTAAGCAGCTGATATCGCTCGAATCGACATCTGAACCGGAGCTCTGACTGCACTCGCTTTCCATGTTATCCGCTGTTTTTTCTCAGGCAACTTCCCTGCGTGACGTCATCAACCCAGCTGTGAAAGTGTGAAAAAAGCCCACTTTGCTCCCATATTACGTGTGTTTCTGATCAGATTAGAATTTTTTCAATATTTTTTTGATACAAAGTGAAGTATGAACTATGATTTTTAAGGATTTTTAGACCAAAAAAAATTCCGTTTGGGTTGACCTTTAAGTTCAAATAATTAACTTGTATTACTGGCAAAGCATAACTGTTACTAAATTCTGATTCACTAAATGAATGGCCGTAAGAAAATATATAACTCGTTTTGGTGACTTTATTGCAATTTAATTCAGCAAAAACTGACAGTGTCGAAAATCTTATCACTGTCAATAAGGTAACCTTAATGGTCGACATGTTCACCCTTAACATCGCTATGGGAAACATATCAACTTGGTCGACCCTTAATATAGCAATGCCCACTGCAAGGTTCCAACGTGTTTTCAAAGATCGAAGTGTATGAGGAACAAGTTTTACTCATGACTTCTCGACTTGAATCAACTCGATTGAGAAGTGATTGTCGTACTAAATGCATAAATACAGCTTTCCACTAACAAAACTTTCAAGGCATATTTTGTTTCAAGGTTACCCCAGGTATACATGTAGCCATGAGTATAAATCACCGAACAGCATCAAATCCCCCTCCCCGGCGCATCATTAAGCCAGCTACCACCGATAATAATTCGAGCGTTCATCACCAAAAGACCTCATTCGCAATAAAAACAATTCCAAATATCCGACCGATCGATTTTTTCGATCATGACAAAAATCATCAAAGCCATCATCTTGGGCATTTGCTTAGATATTTCAGTACCATAGCAAATTACACTGGACACACCAAAGTGTGGTTATTATACCCCAAAAATGGTCAAGCCATGTAGTCACATCTAACCTACCCATAGCTACATAACGGTTTGTCTATGTACTCTAGTTCTGTGTTTGCAAGCAAATATGACTGACACTCAAATCGGTCTCTTGTCACCTACCTTTGAGGTGGAGCTCAATTTGGAATAAATTTGATCTGGGAGGTCGTATGAAGCAACAAAAAATGGGAATCTAGCTCAACTGTGTTCAAAGACATATATAGTTTTTATATCCATATTATGACTTCAATAATGTTATTCATGATATCCACATGAACAATCACAAGAAAAGCGTGGCTTTTAGTTCTTGTGATGGTTTTAGAAATATGTAGTCAGTATATTTGTCTGTCTTTTTGTCAGTACGTCGGCACCATTTTTTTACCACCCGTTTAATGTTGCGTTTAATTCTTTGACCTTTGAAAATAGGTCAAGGTCACCTATTAGAGAACCTGACGCGGAGGTGTTCAAACTCATAATATCGATTTAGTCGACCCTAAGCATCGCATGTTAAGGGTTGTTGCGATGTTAATGACTTTTACACTGCATGTCACAAATGTTGTCCTTTTTTGGTTCATATTCTCTTCTTTACTTGCTGAATTCTAGGTATCATCGGACCCAGTCGGAGTCAGAGTACGACCGCCGTCGCTGAAGTTCTTCGGAACACGGACATCCCTTTAGTTACTATGGGTGCAACTCTGCCGGAGCTGTCCAATAAAACGATGTATCCTAACGTCCTACGAACATCCGTGTCGGACAGTATACAATCACGGGTGAGAACTATAAACAGCAGATAATATCGAGCACACACTATCCAAAGTATACCTTAAGTACATCCGACACCTTCCACCCGAGAACAAATCTGCACACCCATATGTTTGTCCACAGCAACCACGATGCTACAGGCATATGGCAATATACATACGCATACAACTATTTTTAAATTCCTCTCTTCTCTTGCCAATTAAAGGGGAATTATCTGGGTTTTCAGAAAAATGGCAATCTGTATTAAATGGGATACATAAAATGGAAATAATCATAGCTGCAAGCTGTCTCTGGAAATCTTGAAGGTGTGAAACATTTTAGATACAGCTTCTCTTTTAAGTTCATTTTATGACGGCTTGAAATTGTTGCTATTATTCGAGCTAACAGTCTTTTCATTATATTTCGTCATCAGTTTATGTGTTGTCGAACGTCACAAAATGATAGGCTCCCTATTCCGCTCAATTCTGACCAATTCTCTGTTAAAACAGGCAATAGTCTCCCTCCTCAAGAAGCTGAAGTGGACGGTGGTCGCTATAGTTCACACCACAGATAATTACGGAATGGACTTGTCTCAATCCATTCAGAAACTCGCCAAGAATGAGCAAATCTGTGTCATCAGCGTGCAGGAAGTGACCACCCAGACAACAGTCGTTGAACGTGTCCTATTGAACCTATTATCGAAGCAAGAACAGACAGTGGGGAAAAGTATGGGAGTAATTTATACAGGTCAATGGGATGTAGCTAAACAGTTGATGAGATCGGCACAAGATCTATCTACAACCAAAGCTGGATTGAGGGGCCTGAAATGGATCATGTCTGACGGTGTTGGAACCAATGCTGATGTTATGACCGGTTCTGAAAAATTTGTCTTCACCATTTCCCCCACATCCACTGAGGTACCAGAATTTGGACGATTTGTCCAGTCCGAGATAAATAAAGCCAAGAGCAACACGCAGACTGCCACCAACCCTTGGCTGGTGGAGTACGTGTTGAAGGCGTGTAGTAATGATCGTTTCCCAGGGAGAGGATGTAATGACTTCGTGCAGAACGATTATGCTACTGCGACGATACACGCAGCATATGCCTTGAGTGCTGCTGTTAAGTCGGCCCATTTCCGAATATGCGAAGGAGCAGCTGGAATATGCCCAGAGTTTAGAAATGAAAATACCCTTGGTCTTCTAGCCGACATCAAAAACGTGTCGCTGTATTACGCCTCCCTGAACGAGAACCATTTAATCCCTGATTTTTCAACGAGCAAACCATACTTGGAGTTTGACGGAAACGGGGATATGATCCAAGAGGACGGGAAATATCAGTACAAAATCAATATGTATCAAGGAGGGACATTTCATAAGGTATGTGTATCCTGAAATCTCGCTTTAGGAGCATTAATAAGTAAGGGAATTGTAGGTCCTCTCAGGGGCCAAAGGAGCATTAATAAGTAAGGGAATTGTAGGTCCTCTCAGGGGCCAAAGGAGCACTAATAAGTCAGGGAATTGTAGGTCCTCTCAGGGGCCAAAGGAGCATTAATAAGTAAGGGAATTGTAGGTCCTCTCAGGGGCCAAAGGAGCATTAATAAGTAAGGGAATTGTAGGTTCTCTCAGGGGTCAAAGGAGCATTAATAAGTAAGGGAATTGTAGGTCCTCTCAGGGGCCAAAGGAGCATTAATAAGTAAGGGAATTGTAGGTCCTCTCAGGGGCCAAAGGAGCATTAATAAGTAAGGGAATTGTAGGTCCTCTCAGGAGCCAAATTTCGAGACAGATTGGTACGTGATGGTGCCTTGTTAGTATCATTGGAGATCACTGTATTTATAATGGGAATGTACACGTTTGATTCTAGACAGAGAAATCATTTTCGGACAACTGGCGCGGGTGGTTGGGTGGGTTCAAGTTCCTGTTGCTTCAATGCATTTTGCTGAGAAGCAGCAGGAACTTGATGATGTGAAGTCTAGCACTGTAATATGACTTGTTTTTATTGCACCATGTAAGCGTCCTGTCTGTGTCTTGTGCGCTGTCCTCAGTGTTTTATAGGGTGGATGGAGGGTGTCTGGTTCCATGCTGCTTCAAGGATTTCAACTTTGAAGTAGCAGGAACACAACTGGGCTGGGTGGTGCTTAGTTGGTTTGTCGTGATATAGCTGAAATATTGTTGAAAGCGACGTTAAATTCTATTCACTCACTCACTCGGACAACTGGCGTCTGAAATTCGGATATAATACGTGCATCTAGAGCATAGCTATGCTATATGTTGCGTTTGATAGCTGGTTGGTACCGTATTCGCCACAGTGGTTGATGTATTGCTAGAAAATTCGAAACTTTGACAAAAAATATAGTTCTGGCGAATCAGACTGACTGTTGATTAATAATTTCCACGGTTCCTAAATCTCCTACAGATTGTCTGTTTTCTTGATCTATCGTTGACAATCAACCTGCATTGGAATTCAAATAGTTTACCATTTCAGAGGGCATATAATTGGTTCAGGAAATTCTTGATAACATCAGTATGACTGAATGACCATTTTTGTGCGCACCAGATGAAGTAACGGCCTTAATCAAACCAGTCGCTGGAAAATATTACTGCCGTCAAGTTAAATAGGCATTTGCGAACAAAGGACAATGTTCTCTAACCTAAACCTCAGTATAACGTCACAACAACGACGTTTCACACCAATGGCTAAAGATTTTGATCTCAGAAGAGCCATA
The DNA here is from genome assembly GCA_036873755.1 of Hanleya hanleyi. Taxonomy (NCBI): domain Eukaryota; kingdom Metazoa; phylum Mollusca; class Polyplacophora; order Lepidopleurida; family Hanleyidae; genus Hanleya; species Hanleya hanleyi. Next base: position 11,074 of record JAVTVY010002201.1, read on the forward strand.
TTGCTAGCACAGTCAAATTTCCAGCTGGTTACCGTCACCAGCCAGTACTGTGAAGTCCACAACTGAATGTAACTCGCAGGAAAGGTCCCCGTACAGTACTGTGCATTTTAAAATGAACCAGTAGATGGGTGCTTACTGGCAGGTACTGTTCAGTTACCAGACGGTATTGCACGGTTACCGTCTGGTTACTGACAGGTTATTCACATGCTGGTTACCTGTAGTTTCTGACCAGTTACCATACAGTGACTATCTGGTAACCATCCAGTTGCCAACTGAATGGTACTGTCCAGTCACCCACTTGATGGTAACCAGCGGATGCTAACCGTGCGGTTACTGCACAGTAAACCTGCTGGTAACGGGGCCTTTCCTGCCAGTACTGTTCAGTTGTGAACCGCACAGTATTGGCTGGTGAATATTTCGCTGTGTAAGAGAATATTTTGAGCACTGCTTCGCATATACCTACATTGGAGCGATATACAAGACCAGCCCTCTCGCATATGTGTTATTTTGTGTTTGAAACAGGGACTAAAAATCTAGCATCTGACTTAAATATTGGGGTTCTAACTGAAATATCTCACTAAAATGTCTCACTAACAACCAACAACGTCTTTGGGAGAAGAAATACATATGCACATGAAACAACTGAAAGTTGCGGTTCTAGGAAAATGTGAAAATATACTCCCGATTTGCCGACAACAAAACCTTGCGACGGGAACACCATTACGTTTTATTCCAATAATTGCATTCGACATGAAAAGCAGCATACCAACGAACAAAAGAGTGACTGATAAACATCATTCTCTAGATAACGATTTATTAACGAAAATCAGATGGATGTAAGAATACTGATCAGCGATAAGGATTTGATATTTGGAACAGAATTATGTCTTGCTGGCATCATTGGAAACTGTTGAACGTTTCATTCTTGGAGGAAACTAGCTCACTTTGTGTATACTATTACGTTTTTAATTTGGTGCTATTAAATGTTGTTATATTAATTAGGCCATTATAGATTATGGATACGGAAATTCTTTAATGAACGACGGCTGAATATTGAATAACAGTCTACACGATTTTAAACTGTGCTATCAATTAGTTGGATGTGGAAGGACGTGGAGCGTTCCATCGAAGTTTTGGCTCCCTTGAAGTGCAGGTGAAATACCAAAACGGAAAATTTCCAGTTATCATAGAAAATACTAGTTCTGCCAGAACCAAAATACTTTTAAACGGTGTTATTCAACAACACGATGATCCAGTTGGAATCACTAAATCTAAGAGGCGCCCGATAGTAATATAAAGAGTTTGAAATAAAATGAATCGGCGGTTGTAATACCAAATGTTGTAAGAAGACTGCTTGGGGATTTAAATGAGCTGGCGCTGTTTCATCGCAGTTAATAATTGCATCAACAAATAGTGAATTGCGAAATATGAAGAAAAGAACAAATAAGTAGTTATATACACCAAATTTCCCCGTTCGTGGAAATATCTGGGGTGTACATTTTGCCAAGCGAAACATTGTGGTCCCTTGATTGGACTGCCTTTTATTAGCATCTGGAAAGCAAATAATCCCACCATTTTCCTTGCTATGGAATCACTCTGGCGCTTTCATGATGTTTATACCAAAGATACAATCAATGTGTGAATTGCTTTTAAATATCCTATATTTCAGACAAGTGTCCTCTCTTCAGCCACAGACATCATTCGCAATTCATATTCCGTTCTTTTGGGTGTAATTATATTCTTAATTTCCTCGCCATATCTCCATTTCCAGGTAGGTTCCGCCAATAAGAATGAGTCTCAGCTTAACCAACCCATTATCCAAGACAGCAACTCAAACTGTAACAATGTGTGCGAGGAGTGCATTGAAAAGCCATCGTTTGTATACTTACCCGGTGAAATCCTCCTGGCTGGATTCTACTCAATGCACTGGGCCCCTGCTGTAGATAACCCATTCGGCTGCGGAGAGTTTCGGACAGAGGTGCATACGGTCATTGCTGTTGAAGCATTCCTGTACATGGTAAAGAAATTGAGTGTGGATACAGGTTTGGATATTGGTGCTGTTATTTTTGACGACTGTTACAGCAACCTAAAAGCGGATTTAATTATTTCGAAGTACTTCTCTGGTGAGATGCAGCTTATAGACTCCGAAACTGGGAATACCATTGACTTTTCTGCAGTGGTAGGAATCATTGGTTCAGAGTCAAGCAGTGTATCGCTGCAATTGGCTGAAAGTTTCACTCGATTGCGTTTACCGGTTATCTCCCCTGCATCCACAACTCCCGATCTCGATGATAGGGGGCTCTATCCTTATTTCATGAGGACCGTAGTCAGCGACAAGGGTACAGGAGACGTCATGGTGGCTATCATCAAATACTTCGGCTGGACCTACATTAATATCGTGTACGTTACAAACAACTACGGGTACAAGGCGATGCTGAAAGTACAGGAGAAAGCAAAAGAAGAGGGGGTTTGTGTAGCTGAACCTATCTCATTGGAGGTCAGCCCCGAAGAACAAGACATGATCGCCATTATTAAACGGCTTACTGAAAATGGTGCCCGAGTTGTGATTTTTATTGGTATTGAGGAGGGTACAAAAAAATTCCAAAACGCTCTAAAAGATTCCAAAGCGACCGATTTTGTTTTCCTTGCCGCCGAAGATTGGGCGGTGACTTTGAAACATTTACCAGGAACTGAAAAAGCCGTAGAAGGCTCTCTTGTCTTTATGAGCGATCCTCCCACGACTCCAAAAAACGACTTTCCCCTGTATATGCACAGCAGGACACCGAATCTAAATGAGAAATCATTTTGGTTCGATAAATTTTGGCAACACCATTTTGAATGTAATCTTCCCGGAAGGTTTGAGAACATATATAGCAAAGCATGTGACCCGGGTGCTCGATTTGATATTACGACCGCCCAATCCTGGTTAAAGCAGTTCAGGGTAGGCCATACCATAAACGCCGTAGCCGCGACCATAAATGGAGTTATAAAAGCGCGGGAATTTCTTTGCAGGAACGAAGAAGAATTCGCATGCAAAACGTACAAGGAGCACCCAAATGAAGTGGTTAAGTTTATCAGGGAAATAACGCTCGACGATGGCTCTCAAAAGTTTCGTCCATTCAGGGATGATGGCAACGGAAACATTGGAACCCGAATATTTAATTTGCAGAGAGGTGAAGACGGCAGCCATGCGTATATTAAGGTAAACATTCTTCAATGATCATTTCTGATTTTCACAGTGCTATTTTTTCTGTTCTCCTGTTTATTTATCGTGTTCAGACATTGAAAATACTGTCGCGTTAGAAATGAATATGAAGTCAGCGATAATTCAAATGTGGCAATAATTCTGTTTACCTTCTGGTCCTATTATACAAGACTCCCGTTGAAACATAGAGAGACATGCCCCTAGAACATTTTATAATTAATACTCCGAGAATATTGTAATATTTTATTCCACATTACGAGTTTGATCAATGAAAACAAATTGATGCTTACAGAGGACGAAGCTTAACTGTGGTCAATATTGTTGTGAAACGGCAGTAAAATATGTTGGATGTTGTCTACATCTTGTCCCAAACCAATATAGAGTTTATATGATCAAGATAAGGGCGTCATTGTTTCCTCGGTAAGTTTGCTATTAAAAATTGACTTTTGTTTGACAGGTTGGGATCTACGACTCGGTGGAGAATAAGCTAGTAATGGTTGAGGATAAGAGCGTATTCTACAGCAATGGTGACCCAGTAAACGATGTAAAAGTGGTCTGCACGGTGGCGGAAATATGTGAACACTGTAAAACGGCAGCGATGTCTGCTCTAGCAACTAGGACAGATTGTCCGCCTGGAAATATTATTGAGCTCATCATTTTGATCCTCGTCTGCATAATATGCGTTCTGGTAATTATTCTGCTTGTCGCTGGACTCTATCTACTGTGCCGAAAACGTCAAGGCAGAGGTAGGTTATAGAATATTTGGTCGATCTTTCATGTAATTTTGTTTTTGCTTCGGCGTTTGTATTACTCAAGAGCTGGTTGTGGTGCCCTTTTTGTGGTCAGACTGCCTACTGTCTCGTTAGGCTTACAGTAAAGATGGACCGATTATCCGTCTAATCTTTTGCATAAGGATCAGTGTGGCAACTCACAAAGGAAAAGTTGGTTATTTTAAAACAATTCGTTGCCTGTCCGCAGAAAATATACGGTATAACAATTTAGGTGTTTCGAAATTTTCAAAATAGATGAAAAAGATATGCCGTATTTGTGATTTATGCGTTCATGCTGTATTACGAAAAAGATATTTCGATTACTGCGTGTCTTTATGGATGAGGCCTGCCTATTAAAGGACCACGTATTTTTAGATGGAACAGAACAGGTGAGGTAGAAGTGCTAAAAATAAACTAGTACATATACAAAAAATTGTTCAGTTGGCCTGATGTACAATATTATATTTTATACTGTATTAGTTTCAAGGCACTGAGTCTCATGATTCTCGAATAACAGGGCCGTGAAGTAGTGCATTCGTGCAAAATCGCCAATTTTGAGGCGAAAACACCTCATATTTCTTTTCATAAACATATGAAGATAAAGGAAAACCAGAACCAGCATGACACAGCATACTCGCTGTTCCAATACGTAGTTGCAGACCGAATCTGGTTTTGGTTATCGTTTATCTTCATGTATTATCAAAGAACAATAGGAATTGTTTTCACCTCAGAACTATTTTGCACAAATGCACTACTTTAAGGCCCTGTTACTCGAGAATCATGAGACTCGGTGCCTTGAATTTTTTCTAAGTATACAATATAATATTGTACTTCATGCCAATTGAACAATTTCTTGCAGTGGAAATATTTTACTTTGGTACTTTTGGTACACCTGACCTGGGGCCATTTACCCATCTAAAGATTCAAGGTCCAAAGGATCTAACGCTCACACTGCAAATATTAACTCGGAAGCTCATTTTCGACGACGGCCTATCAGATGTCTGAGCGTCCGATCATTGACTTGAAAAGGCTGTAGGCCCAATAAGATGATCATAGTTGGTCAACATATTAATCGATTTGATATTTAACCGTGATTTCTTTATCTACAGTAAGAAAGCCTGTTCTCCATGTTAATGGGCGTGCATCACACGGCACCACATCAGCACATCCGCCGAGCACAAGCAGCAGTAGCCACATGGGCGGCAACTCAAGTTTTACACGAATTGATGGATCTTCGTTTGAACACCAACCTTACGACTCTTCACAAACATACAGCATGCACTCGATGAGAACTTTAGCAGAAGGTAGTTCATTTATCATCATCATACTACGATGCCGAAAATAAGCCTGTAAGATCAACAGAAATACACAAAATTCTGATGATTTACCACCTTCTCCTATCAATAACCATTTCCAGGATTGAAGCAACCTGGAACGTCTGAAGTTATATTTAAACTGTCGATATTCCGGAAAGCGCATAATGTACTTGACTGACAAGGTGACTATACTGCAGGAACCTTTGCCTATTGATAAACTTCACAGATCTTTGATGGTTAAGATGGTCATCTTTAGGAATCAATGCGTCAGATAAAAGCGAGGCTGAGATACTAAAGCTTCGTCCGAGAATCCACCGTATTCTTAGCTTTGAATGTGAGGGTTCGAGGGAAGATTCCTGTGGAGACGTATGGCTGCTCTTTTGTCGCTAGACGTCATCAATTTTCCCCATATCTTGCATATCGCTCTTCGTCTATTAAGAGTTTCCAAAGGTCCATAATCCGAAGACCTGTTCCATTAATAATATTAGCACCTAAATTAGAGTTACTTTAAAAAAGGAGCGGTGAACAGTTTTCAGTGATGTCGACAAGATCAATTGATATTCTGTTCATCAAGTCCGTATCACAATTAACTGTTGGTAGAGTGTTGAACATTGCCATGTTGTATCCGAAAAGTGATGTCACGATATTGGTGTGACTAAAAAGAAATAGGATGTTTTACTGAATATACTAATCTGCTAGATGAGTATTCCAGTCATGCTTTCATTGTGACTGTTCATATAAACACTACAGAGGTTGAAAAGACAACGTGTCTTCAATCTAGATAATCAAGCGACATTATTACGAGTTAATAATGTTTGAGTGCTCTATCTCAGGCTATCGAGTGATCCCAATTGTTGACTAGATTATACATGTATCGAATAGGGGCCTATCATCAATTTGACAATTAATTGTCGGAGATTTCATGATAAGAATAGTTGACTGCTTTACTGTAGACAAATACAGAAAGGTGCATTCAGCATTCAATTACCAAGCAGGTCGCTCTATCATCCAGTAGACCAAGTGAACTCGGGCGATGCACTTTATTTGAGTTCAAAGATATCACCTCTCTGTAGGCATAAGTGTTTGTGAAAAAATCTGGTACAATGATATTTCCTTCATATAGGAGTATGTTTACGAGTTTACAGGTATTTGTTGTGTATTGTAATTTACCGCTGTGACGACTTTTATACCGAGTCAGACCCCGATTTTGACTTTCTATACTGAACCTCGCGAGAACTACAAGCGTCTGGTCCATCATTCATTATTCAGCCGTCGTCCATTAAAGAATATCCGCATCCATAATCCAAAGACCTATTTCATATATACCATATTCCTACGAAGTAGGCTACCATTTGCAAATTGTCCGGTAGTTAGTGAGTCCATACGAATCCTTTCGTCGGCAAAGTAAAGAAAACCGCTGAAATTTGAACCTTGATTTTTGGCATGAACATGTATTAGAGGACTGTTACCTGCAAGTTCTGAGCTGACCTGCTTTTGATGAAATTTTTTGGTGATTTACTAAAAAGCTTGATATAGGCAGAATTTACACTTGGGAGATGGGGGGATCTCCAAGAGTTCAGTGCGCGTCGGCGTCCTAATGCCTACCCTGCTTCGTAGGTCCTGTGACGTTAGTCACACTGCCATGCAACAGCATTAGTACCAAATTAAAAAAAAAGACAATCATAGTATAAACATAGCCTGGTTTTCTGCAAGATAGAGGCGGCCAACATTTTTCAATGATGCTGGCAAGATATAATGATGCTCCAAAAATATCAAATCTCTTAATACATATGATATAAGTTGCATATGATCAACGTTGCTCTGTTGTTGCGGCCCGTTGGGCAGCTGGGGGAGGTGGTGAAACACGACTCTGTTCCTATGAAGTAGGCTCTCATTTGCAAATTGTCCGATAATGAAAGAGTCAGTCAGTGAGTGAGCTAGTCCATCCGAATCCTTTCCCCGGAAAAATAAGGAGAACCGTTGACATTAGAACCTTGATTTTTGCATGAACGTGAATTAGGGGACTGTTACCAGCAAGTTCTGAGCTGACCTACTTTTGATGAAAATTTGGCCTACTTAGATGACCTATAAACCTCGAAATTGGCAAAACATATCCTATTGCTTCCTAAAACCATGGAAATGCGCTTAGCTAGGTCAATGTCAGTGTGACCTGACCTAATTGGGTCAAGGTCAATGTGACTACTTTCTGACTCAATTTCGCACCTAATTAGGTGACCTAGAAACTTCAAAATTGGCAAAAAAACTTGTCTCAATGCCTCATACGACCATGGAAATGGGCTTAATTGTATTTTCTAAAGCTTTTCCAAAAAATAAATACATTTGTTATTACAACTAAAGTGATCATTACTTTATAATATACCGGCATGAACGTCCATTAGGGAACTGTTACCAGCAAGTTCTGAGTTTACCCACTTTTGATGAAAATTTGACCTACTTAGGTGACCTAGAAACCTGTAAGTCAAGGTACACACTTAAATCATACGAAACCCTACTTCGGGGGTAGATCGTCAGCCACACTGTCATGTTTTATTGTACTTAGCAAATACCGCTGCGATCTGATACTTTGCCGTATATGTAATACGTAATGAACACAAGACAATGAGATACACAGAGAACACTTATTAAAATATGCAATTCAAGCACCTTTTGGAGCGTTTTGACATGCTGTCCAGACAGGCTCAGAAACAGATTGGGGGAATAGGTATATCAAGAATTGACCCCATGCTTTTGAAGGAAGGTGCGGTGAGCCGTTGAAGAGCTAATAACTAACTGAATTAAATCCATCTGGAAAACGGGATTATGGCGGGTCAATTCTGATTGGTCAGTCGCGACAGCTGATCAGTGCGTGACCTCTCTTGCCGGAGGCGTGCCGAGACTGACCAATCAGAATTGAGAACGAAGCCCGCCATAATCTTATTGTTCCTGGATGGATGGACAGTTACGTTGGATTTTGAATCGCCCCGCAAAGGTAAAAAATTGCACAAATTTACTAATTTGACGACGGAAATATATAAAGTGATACTTGTAGAATATGCTGATGTATTTTGTTTGGCGGTAAACCGTTTATTTCTCGATTCACCCAAAGTCCGTTTCACACCTTTATGTTTATTTATATAAAGCATGGGGTTATATATAGAGACCCCATATTTCGACACTTCACCCTAATACCACCACCCCCTCCCCCCAAATCTCTTGTTTTGCGGGCCTGTGCTTCGGTCCTTAGCTCTCAACTACGGTGTTCGCTTACCGCGGCAAGTGACTCGAATACGATGCATGCTTAATAATATTCACGATTTTACTTCCTTTCTATTTGCATTTAGCAGTTGAAGCGTTACAATTCTAGCTGCTTGACAATGAAGAAGGAAAACGTTAAATCTATCTTTCTTTTGAAAATGTGAACAATCGATGCGATGTCTATGTTTGTCATTGTTGCTCTCCTCTGGTGGACGCTCTCAACCATCATGAGTGTCACCTATTGTACAATTGCTCGACCTCCTTGTAGTGATACATTACAATACTATGTAGAAAACCACATACTTGTATTGGCTTGATGCGACAGCAGATGGAAAGCTATCAGTGTCATAACGTCTGGTTTTCCACACGTGGTAATTCTATTTTCTAGGTGTGGTAATTCTATTTTTCACGTGCGGTGGTTTGACTGGTAATTACCACATGTGGATATTTCGACCAATTATTCAACCTAGAAATACCACACGTAGAAATTATTTTCCACGCGTGGAAAATATCCACCAATGATAGAACTGGGAATACCACGTGTGGAAATTATTTACCGCGCGAGTTTAATGATTGGAAGATAAATACCACGCGTGATAAATAATTTTCAAGTGTGTTATTTCCAGATCTATCATAGGTTAATATTTTCCACACGTGATAAAGAATTTCCACGACATGTAGGAACTCTAATATAACGGTTCTGTGTAGAACCAAAACCTGTCTGAGTGGACAAAGTTGACTCAACAAAACATAACAAATGAGTTGAGAAACTCTGTAAGTACATTACTAAAGTAAAAATGTATAGGCATAACTAAATACGAGCGCGTAACAAAGTACTAATTACTAAGTGCAGGCATAACTCAGTCCTAGTGCATAACTAAATAATAATAACTTATTACAAGCATACCTAAGTACGAGTGCATAACTAAAGCACTGTGGACTAATTACAGTCATAAATAATACAAGCACATAACTGAAGTACTGGTAACATATTACCGGCATAACTAAGTACAAGCGCATAACTGAAATATTGATAACTAATTGAAGGCATAAGTGAGCACAAGCACATAATTAAAGTACTAATAACGAACTACAGGCATAACTAAATACAAGTGCATAACTACAGTACTAATAACTAAGGGCATACATATCTAAAGTACCAGTAATTACAGATATAATATATTAAACATGGGTATCTGTTGTTCATGGATTATATATTGCTTAGATGAATAACATGTGTTATCACTCGTTTCAGAGAAAACTGAATGTCGTCTCAGGCAGAGACCCACGGTACAAATGCCAGAGACCATTAAGAGTCAAGAGAGCGACCGAAATCGACCCTCATTCCAGAACCAGCCTCCCAGTTACAATTTCTCTGAGATATCCCAAGTTGATTCTGTGAGCAACATTAACATAGGACAGGTGAACGGCTTGGATAGACTCCAATTTGAGAATCAGTATCCAACTTATAATTCTCCTGTAATATCTCACGAAAGCTCCATGGAATTCACTCCAGACGATTATGAGACTCCTTCTAATTATGTTTCGTCAGGAGAAAAGGCAATTACAGATGCCCCACCGCTTCCTAGTAGATTGAAGAATAAATCGTCCGGTATGTTGAATGCGAACGATTCGGGATCTGCTAGAAACTATCCAGGGACAATCAGAGACCAGGAACAAACGCGCGTAAAGTCTTACGGTGACTCACAGCAAACATTTCCTAAGTCAACAGACGACATTCACCATATCTCTCCCGAGACAATAAACGACATTCACCAAACGTCTGCTAAAGCAATAGACGACGACCATCATGCTTCTCCTACAGCGTTCAGTGCCTCTCATCACACCTCACCGAAGACGATCGCCGATCCACATGAAACTCTTGTGAAGCAACCCAGTGACCCTCTACATAACACCCACAATATACCCATCGTCGAAGGCTTGGAAATTACCACGCCCATAAAGACTGATCCCAGATACACCAAGTTCCCTCATATTGATGGTGGATCTGATGTGTATTTGTCAGCGGTGCATATACCGGCTAAAAGCGAACAGGTAAACTTTAGTCTGTACTACCTACCTTCGCTTAGTAGCATTTGCTAGATCCTGTGTTAAATGTGATGATTTTAATCAACGTCACAAAACATTGCTGCATAAACTTATAAAACAGGGCTATTCCACCAAGCGCCTCCACTCAAAGTTTCTCAAATTTGGCGATACATATCGCATGCTGATAGCAAAATACGAACGTAGCGTGCAAGATCTATGACGCTACGTTTCGTAACTTGTGTCTAATTCCGCTTAACCCGGGGCTAAGGGCCGTATGAACCCATGCACTTCAAGATCCTCATGGTACTCATATGAACAGTCACAATCAAAGCGTGACTGAGATACATCTTTTTTTTAGATGACGACTCTATAACGAATATTATGGATTAAGAATACAAGCGTCTAGTCCGTCATTCATAATCCAGCCGTCGTCCATTAGAGAATATCCGCGTCCATAATCCAAAAACCTATTCCATTTCCATATAACAGTATTAGCACCAAATTCAAAAAGACAAAAGTATACATAAACATAGGCTTGTTTCCTGCAAGAGAGAAGCGGTCAACAGTTTTCAATGATACCGGCAAGACATCATGATATTCCAAAATATCAAATCCGTATCGCTGATCAGTATTCTTAATCCATAATATTCGTTATAGAGTCGTCATCTAAAAATAATGTACCTCAGTCACGCTTTGATCAGCGATACGGATTTGATATTTCTGGAACATCATGATGTCTTGCCGGCATCACTGAAAACTGTTGACCGCCTCTCTCTTGCAGGAAACAAGCCTATGTTTATGTATACTATGATTGTCTTTTTGAATTTGGTGCTAATACTGTTATGTGGAAAATGGAATAGGTCTTTGGATTATGGACGCGGATATTCTCTAATGGACGACGGCTGGATTATGAATGACGGACTAGACGCTTGTAAGGCAAACACTTCGCATAGCTCAGTTGTTGGTGAGAATTTCACCGGACGACGTCGGGCATTTCATGTTAATTTTTTTTCTGGGTATTGTAGAATTTACCATGTTTCCCCCATGTTGAGACGTTTATTCAATCAGACGGCCTAAATGCTCATCCATTAACATCAAATGAGATGTATTTTTGGAACATCGCTCCTGTCTCGCAGGAAATTAGCCTAGTTGTATGTATAATATGATTTATCCTTTTAATTTGGTGCCAATGTTGTTATATGAATTAGGTCTTTTGGATTATGGACGCCGCAATTCTTTATTGAATGACGGAGTAGACGCTCGTATTATATACATGTTTGAGCTGATCTGCCATCACAGCCCCCGAGCTAAAGTATCTACTTACGATTAAGCCGATGCTATGGACCGTGTGGTTACTTCGTAGTTTGCACATGAACAGCTGCAATAATAGCGCGGCTAAGATACAAATGCTATGTCCGAGAATCCTTCGTATTCTTGGGACTAAATGTGAGGTGCCGAGTGAAGCATTCCTGTGCAGTCGTATGCTTGCGTTTTAGTCACCAGACGTCGTCAGTGTTTCAAAACTCTTGCATATCACTTCAATTTATGACCCGTATATGGTAGGATTTTGCCGGTGACTGTTAGTGCCCGAGGTACATCCTCTGTACATGTTATTCGACAAATATATGCAGGTTTAATGTTTTGGTAGAAAATTTAAGCCGTACGACGTGGAGCATCACCGGTTAGTTTTTCTGGTTATTCTTGCATTTATCAGCTTTACCCCATGTTGTGGCGTTTAGTCCATCAAACGTCCTTGATGCTCATCCATTAAGATCTGAAGAGTTATTCGTTTGAGCTAATCTGTCATCACAGCTTCCGAACTAGCGTACCTAATTCCGCTTAATTTGGTGCTAGGGATCGTATGGTCTACTTCATATTCTACACATGAACAGCTACAATAAAAGCGCGGCTGAGATATTAAGGCTACGTCCGAAAATCCACCGTATTCTCGGGCCTGAGTTTGAAGTTTCCTGTGGGGTCATATGGTTACTTTTTAGTCGCCAGCTCGTCGTCAATTTTCCCCACCTCTTGCATATCGCTCCAATTTATTATATCAGATTTCGCCGTTCAATAACCCCACACCATAACCACCACAACATGATATTGCAAACCCGACCGTCTTTAGCACTCTGCAGGACAGAGCGTGGGTCAGTTGATTGCGACTGTCTCTCCAGAGATTTACTTCCCTCCTGCTAACGAGAATGTGTGGATTTGTGATCAAGGCTAGAAACGGAGCTATGCATAGGGATGTATGAAGATGCTCACATCATCTTACGTCTCCTTAAATATTGTATGGTTTTCATATCTTCATTATTATTTTCTTCGATCACTAGGGGACGCACCAAAACATCGCAACTCCTAATCACCCCGACGATTCGCCGTCCATACCGTCCTTGTCCGACCAACGATCAATGACTCTGCCATTGCACCTACAGCCGACAGATGGTCAGGAATCTTCCGTCGACGATTTTGAATATGGTGAAGACGAGGTTTAGAGACCATGCTGATGAAAATGCGGATCCTTTAGCATTGAGCGGATATATGGTCACATATCCGACACAGCTGGATCGCGGTCATATATACGCCACTGTGTATGGCGGGACGACATAATGCATATCAGTGAACGATTTTCGGTACAGCTGTCCCACCAACGATCATTTGCTCTACCGCACGACTTACTGCCGACAGATAGTCGAGGATCTTCCGTCGAAGATTATGAAAATGGCGAAGGAATCATGCTGATGACAATGCGGATCCCTCAATATTGACCGGATATATGCTTAATTATCTGACGCAGCTGGTTTGCGATCATATATACGCCAGTGAAACATTTCCTGACAACTACATTCACGGTACAAACTGCTGACAGAACAGACCAAAGCACGAATTCGTGGGGAAATTATTTATCTGATATCTTCTACTAAACTTAGGACATTGAGAATGCAGTCTTCTGCAGAATTTTACAAATCTTGTTACGAAATATAGAAAATAGGATAGATTTACTACCTGGAGTCTGTGTTACATCTGCCATTCATGAGGAAACGAGGTTAGAAGGACGAGAATACCGCATACCCTGTCGAATATATGGACAGTGCGTCAAAAACTGAGCACCGGGGTTTTGGCCAGTTTTCAGCAGCACGAGGTAACGACAACAGGTGCATTGTTGCTGATTTCAGAAGATTAACTTTTCAACGCATAAGATTTGCATTGGTATTAGTTTAGAGAGAGATTGTCCTGTCCTAGAATGTTAGATCTGTCCTGGAATGTTAGATCTCTTCAAAATGAGAATATGATCTGTTGAGCTGATTTGTCACCAATCTTTCATAATGAACGATGGCTGAATATTGAATAACGAACAAGACTTGTGATCCATAAACTGATGAACCCCTAGACACTACAGTGAAATGAGTATCGACTTCTGTTCTATTTTCTTGAAGGGAATTCTTTCCAAAGGATCAGTATCACCACTTGTGTACGGATCTCTCGCGCCCCCATATTGTTGCTATATATGATTAGATCGGACTATAATCTACACATGATGAATTCCACATTGCAGCAACCGTTCTGGGCTGTAACATAGCAAACAGTTTCAGTACCGTTGTCGCCAAACATATCCGGATGAAAGTAGGCAGCATTGACACAAAATTTCTTCTCTCAGATTTTACGTTTTGGTTTGGAATATTATGATGGCAAACGATACGAACATTATTGTATGTTCGATTTTCCGTGTGTAATGTTTGTAAATACGTGACCATGTTCATAGTTCATAATATACATCATAATTTCGAGATTAAAGTTCAGATGCCAAATAAGTCAACATTCCTCTTTCGTAGAAAAGAAATTAACGATTCTAGTCCGGCAACCAGAGGGGTGAACCTTGCACTAGAGGCCCCACAATAGGTTTTAATGGTTTTGACATCTATGGACCATGCAGATAACGAAACCAAAGGGTGCCCACCTGGCACCCTTGAGCATTTTGATAAAACACCTTGTTTCCATGGCAACGACAGAAAAAATAACTAATGTTATTATACCTCATGTAAATTCGTAATGTTTTCATTGGTTGACAGCCTGTCACGTTTCATTATACAAATGGTGATGTTCAATGATGATGCAATGCCATTACCGCTGAATAAATGTCATGTACCACGGCAGAGCGTTGAACATGACATTTATTCCACGGCGACATCTGTCGGACCAAGAGTTGCCTCTCATAGTGCGAGCGCCAACATACTCCCCGAAACGAAATTGATGCACGTGTATGTCGGCCTGATATATAAAAAATCGGCCCGTTGGTGATAGAAATTAGTGAATGTGATTTGGTGATTGACTGAAATAAATTTGGCATCTTTTGAAAAGGTACGTAAGATCATCGAGAACGTTACTCTTCCAAATTATGCGACTGAGTCGACAAACAAGCCGAGGTCGAACAGTTGATCCTTGACACGGCGTTTTGAAATCAACAACGGTCGCGCAGTGTTGAACACAATATGCTTATTTCACCGTACCATCCTCATTCACATAACTATAAAGTCTCATTTTATTCAAATATGACATTCGGTACTGCGCGCTCGTTGTCTCGAGCTGACAAATCGTGATGTCCCACTCTATAACATGCAATAATTGTATATTATTCGTATAATGATGCTGATGATTACATCCGTACCATCTTTCAAGTCCATGCACCCTATATTCTGTTTATGTCTCATACTGATCCATCTATATCATTTCTTATTTATATCACCTCTATACACGTGTGAAATTCCACCAACTTGTTTTCATTGTAAAATGTTGGTTTGCGTATTGTACCCTGCACATTGAATTCTGCGGTACATTTACGTTCTAAGTTATTTCGATGGGCATGTGATAATACGTGTACATGTATTGGCTATGTAGATAGGACTTTTGCTCACATAAATATCCTAATTTGGAAATAAATAAACAAATAAACGAAAGTAAACAAATGTTTTAGTTCATCTTTCTACATTGCTCATCCACATTTTTATGAATGCCATGATGGTATCTTCAAGAAAGTATTATCCCGTTTCTCAATCGTGTAGTTATTCTTTCGCACACGAACACTGCATGTTACTGCTAATTCAATGTCGTAAGTTTAGGAGTTCATTGATGCTTCACTCTTTGTGGACTATTCCAATATATCGTATAGTGGGAAAAGCATGAATAAATTGAGAGGCTCTAATGGGTACTAATTGTGCACCCCTATTGGCGGACCTATATCTGTTCTCTTATGAATATGACTATATGCAGGCGCTTTCAAAAACCGATCCATTCAAAGCCCGTTCCTTCTCATTCACCAAACGCTATATAGACGATCTTCTCGCTGTGGATAATCGCTATATAAATGACGCAGTGAAGGATATATATCCACCTTCACTGGATTTGAAGGAAACTACAGATAACCATACAGGCACATCATATTTAGACCTATATCTCTATAAAAATGAAGCGGGCCTTCTCTCTCGTCGACTGTATGACAAAAGAGATGATTACAATTTCGACATCGTAAACTATCCCTTTCTGCATAGTAATATTCCAGTGGGGCCTGCATATGGCGTATACATATCACGCCTAGTAGCATTTGCTAGATCCTGTGTTAAATATGGCGATTTTAATCAACGTCACAAAACATTGTTGCAGAAACTTATAAAACAGGGCTACACAACCAAGCGCCTCCACTCAAAGTTTCTCAAATTTGGCGATACATATCGCATGCTGATAGCAAAATACGAGCGTAGCGTGCAAGATCTATGGCGTTACGTTTCGTAACTTGTGTCTAATTCCGTTAACCCGGGGCTAGGGGCCGTATGAACCCATGTACTTCAAGATCCTCATGGTACTCATATGAACAGTCACAATCAAAGCGTGACTGAGATACATCATTCTTTAGACGACGACTTTACAACGAATATTATGGATTAAGAATACTGATCAGCGATACGGATTTGATATTTTTGGAACATCATGATGTCTTGCCGGCATCATTGAAAACTGTTGACCGCTTCTCTCTTGCAGGAAACAAGCCTATGTTTATGTATACTATGATTGTCTTTTTGGATTGGTGCTAATACTGCTATATGGAATATGGAATAGGTCTTTGAATTATGGACGCGGATATTCTCTAATGGACGACGGCTGAATTATGAATGACGGACCAGACGCTTGTAATTACAACTTTGTCTAGATAAGATCCATACTTGGTTACTGGAGTATGGCCTTAAATTTCCTAAAGCTAAGATAAATTGTACGCAATTATGCTGGAAGTATTCCCCTCACAATTATGACCCAGAACTTCTTCATTATGGAATTCATATTGAAGTATAAACCGATTCTTAGAAATCTTGTTTTGCAAAACGAATTCGGCCATATAAAATGTTTGATTTGGTAAAACTGGTTGCCAGCTCCAAGTGGGAAGATAAAGAACCTGCTCTTCATTGATGTCTATCACTTATAAGCTAACATTGATTATGGCTCCACAACTGTGCATGGAAGTACAAGTTTATTAAGTTAGATACAATTCTGCATCAAGGATTAAGACTTTGTCTCGGACTTTGTCCCCTAAATACAGTTTATATCTGAAGACGGTTGAATGTCCTTCGAATTTCCGAAGAGTCAGGTTGCCTCTGCAATACGTAACAACATCGCTGTCTAACCGTCCAAACCATGCTTTGTGCCTTTGTTTTCATGCGCAGCTCGGGATTCTGTATTTAAAAAAAACCAGGTATTGTTCCACTTCGTGAAATTCGTATAAAATCACACGTTGTTGGAGACGGTATTAACACAATAGGTTGTTGCCATTTCCAACTTGAGTTTGTCAAACTGCTGGAAAATACATCTCTGACGACTTCACCGATAAAAACCAGCTCGTGCTGGTGGACTAGTCCCCGAGGCCCGCCCTCTGTACATGTCACTTGACAAATATATGTAGGTTTACTGTTTCGGTGGGAAATTCTAGCCGTACGACGTCGGACATTAGAGGTTAGTTTTTCTAGTTTTCTTGCATTGACCAGGTTACCTCATGTTAAGGCGTTTACTCCATCAGACTGCCACGATGCTCATCCATTCATGATTTGTTTGAGCTGATCTGTCATCACAGCTCCCGAGCTAGCGTATCTAATTCCGCTAAAGCCAGTGCTAGCGGCCGTGTGGATACTTCATAGTCTCCACGTGAACAGCTGCAATAAATGCGCGGCTGAGATACTGAATGTTAGGTGTCGACGAGCACTTTCCTGTAGAGTCATATGGTTGCTTGTTAGTCGCCAATTTTTCCCACCTCTTGTATATCGCTACAATCAACAAGAATATGTTCTATCTTGTGCAAAACATGCACGGTATTTTACTATTTTAAGTGATGGTTCCAAAAATAACGACAAACTAGCATGTGACGTTTTACTTGGTGGCTTGTCATTTTGCGTTTTTGTCAGCATGGCCTACATGACCTGGCTCGCCACCTGCAATCGGACGTCCCTGGTCTGATTTTATAGCGGTAGTTGCACAGGCATCGGGGATTCCCGAAGCTCCCTGTCGTCGAAGGACAGGGAGAAAGGTCCCAAACCCTGATGACGTATTATATCTCTCTCAATCACGTGATGAATTGTGTATTCATTCATCTGCACGACACGTGAACACTTATCCAGAAATTTAACATCGCTTATGTAACACGAAACCAATTAAATTTCCATTGTCAACGCAAAGTACATGTGTCGCAAGGCGTGAAGTCCTATATGTAACCCGATACACCAAATTATAGCTTGCTCTTCCGACTGTGCCAGTCCAGGGACTGGCAATTTATTTGATGTCATGTGGACTGGCAATTAAGTTTATGTCTTGTTTCATGAAGGAGGTGACAGGCTAATTGAATTGTTTTAAGATCTCCACCAGCCATTTAATTGGCATGTATGTTGGGGGCCTGCATTACATCAAGGGACAGAAGTGGGATATTATTTTCATGGATTCGGGGGCAAACGTCATCAGGTTTCAGGATATTTGGGCAGGAAAGTTGATCAATAGGTATAGTGATTCTAAAATCACTTTAACCATGCAATATTGCTATACCATTAATAAGATTAACAATACTGAACAAATATTGTAACGAATGGTATTGAAACTGATCACGCTTGTTACTAATGATGTTCTATAATATAATTAAACCAGTCAATCTTTGATTATATCCTTACTTGAACATGATAGAAACGTAAAACAAATGACGTTAAAACGGCCAGTAACCCCTGATTAATCGGAATTCTAGACAAGTTAAGAAACGTACAGCGCTAGCGAGTTTGAGCACGAAAATCGTATTATGCCACCATTGTATGACATTCATCACAGAATTTGATAAAACTCGAATGGTGGCGGTTTGTAGATACTGTTTTCTTCCGTTGATTGGAATTGTCAGATTTTCAGTGCATTCAGCAAAATCGACCTGGCGAGATATGTATACTATAAAGAAACTATTGTAATCGTCTCTTTCTGTATGTATGAATATTCATATGAAAAGTGGTGGCCTAATTTTACTATTTGGATACCATGTGAACAGCTGCAATAAGAGCGCGACTGAGATCCCTGGGCTACGTTCTCCGTATTCGAGTGTAAATATGAGGGAGGTTGAGTGTAAATATGAGGGAGGTTTCCTGTGGAGTCACCGTTGCTCTTCAGTTGCTGGATGTCATCAATATCTCGCCAACCAATAAGTTGCTGGTATATGGTGTTACTGAATAACCGACTCACTTTTTCCGAGAGGTTGTTCACGTATGGGATCGTGATAGTGGTCATTCTCTCCCTGCTCGGCGTGGATGTTCTGTTTTTACGTTTTTGTGCTTTGTGGAAAGTCCAGTCCTTATATCCACGTTGTTTCAGGGCTGTGTTGTGACATCACAACATCCCATACGTGAACAACCTCTCGGAAAAAGTGAGTCGGTTATTTAGGGCTCATAAAGTCAAAACATGTTTCAAGCCCAAGAACACTCTTCGTAACATTCTAGTCCATCCGAAAGATAAACCAAAAAAGGATGTGGAAAGTAACTTGATATACGGGGTAGTCTGTCCGTTGTCGACCTGTGTAGACCGATACATAGGAGAGACGCAACAACCCCTGAAAAAGCGTATGTCCCAACATCGCAGAGCCACATCCAACGGCAACGATTCAGCGGTGTTCCGGCACATGTGTGACAGGGGACATGTCTTCACCAACCAAGACGTCTTAATCCTGGATCGAGAAGAACGGTTCTTCGAACGTGGGGTTAAAGAGGCTATCTGGGAACGCGTTGAGCGTCCTTCTCTTAACCGCAATGGGGGATTGCGTTTCAAACTGTCCAACACTTGGGATAGCGCCTTAAAGAAAAAGACCAAAAAGAGACTGTTATAGCTATTACCAGTATACCAATTCCTTCTGTGCAATTAACTGTACCTATCCGATCTGACAATTACTACCGCTATGTAAGGTTTATTTCTATAGACAGTTACTTGTGCCGCCGTCTTGACCTTTCCTTTTTGTGTTAACTGTTCAAGACCAGTAACTGTGATCAGTGCTTGCACTTTTGTGTTCCAGTGAACTCTCATCACCTTTGACATATCGTCAAAGGTGTTGCCTTATTGTTTTCTCCCATTCGATTTTAACCCTGTATCAACTTAAATGTGCTCACCGTCCAAGCTGATTTCATATATTTAATGTGATTTCTTGTACATATTTCTCACTCTGTTGAAGACGTTCTGGTGAGCGTCGCAACGTCAAATTCGAAATCCAGAGAACCAGTTCTTCGATTTGTTATTGTTAATACCTGGATGACTGAGAACCTTCACTCAATTTTGGGTTTTATTAGTTTTATTTCATAAACATTTGGAATTGGTGCTAACTGTCATGAAGTAAGTCTTTCGATTATTGATGGGGATTTTTTTATGAACGACTTTATCAATGCATCACTATTTTATTACTGCATATACTATGTAGTCAATCAACGGCCCCGATTTCAGTCATCTTTGTGTCATTGCACACTCGTCTGAACCAGCTAACTATACAGTGTCCATAACTGGTTCTTTTGGTTAATTTGCTGGTTCTAACGCATACTCCCATTCCATGACTGTAAGAGCTTTTCGCTAGAAGGAGTTGAAGTAAAAATATTGCCTATATATTAACGATAATGTCCATAGTTTCGGATTGAGTGAAATAGAGATTAGAAGTATATACACCACATATAGCGTAATTATATACACTATACAAAGGGTACATATACAGCAAACCGAGCGTAATAAACAAGGCCATACGGGGCGAAATTTGATATGTCATACAGAGAGCAGGACGTATTGCTCCGAAGATCGACAAAGCCACAAACCAGAGATACTATATGAGCTGTACTTTTCCATTAAATTGATATTTGGAGACATAATTGGAAAAAAATGTAGGACGACATAATGACTGCACGAATTTCCGGCAACTTGAGCAACTATTTAAAGTATATATCCTACCCATTTAGTATGTCTATATATAACCCCTAACCCCTAGTTATAACAATGATCACAGATTGTATTACACCATGAAAACCTTGCAACGGTATGTAATATTTATTGTTTTATATACAGGCAAACTTTAACGGTTCAGTTACAACGCGGAACTGAAATCGATCTTAAAGTTCAGTACTGAGCACCGGATTGTACCCGACATTAACATGGTTGAACATAATAGTTATAAAATGTCTATATACTGATCACTCACTGAATGGAAAAGGAATATGACTATAAGGGGGCTCTTCCATGCAATAACTCCACAATTGTCAGTCGTGTTGCTACTGACAGTCACGTGGTTTGCCTGCGCAGCACCAGCGGAATATTCCATAAAATTGCAAGAAATATTTCGGTAAAATTGGCAATTTATCCAATTTTGTTTAGTTGAAAAAAACCCACAAAGTTTGACAGAACAATATCCGGACCAAATTTAATAATAAATGAGGCACAGATACTTTAAGGGTTGTTCTACTCGGCATTTCACAGGTACAATTGAATGGAAAATTTCGAAATTCTTGAAAAATAAACGTTCAAAACGGAGGCTCATTTCATGAAAAAAAAACAAGAATTTAGATTAGAAAAACCTATATCTATCGATCTCACAACCAATATAATTACATATTTGTAATCCCAGAGAAATATTGTATTATATTGACCATGTTCATACTTCTCACTACAGAACAAGAAATGTTAGCGAGTGTGTGTGGAATTCCGCTCAGTAGGGGTACAATCCCTTGGTTTTACCGTGAGAAACTTCCAGTGTTGATCATGACAATGAACATACGTAGTTATGCTGAAATGTCACACCATGTTGTATCCAAGTATCTGTTTATGGCAAAATCCGGACATACTCAAAAGAGATTATCACTGTTATCACTGCAACTACATACGAAGGAGAGGGAGAGAGATATATAGGAAACCAGAATCCTTCAGGCAGTTTAACAATTGAAAACAATTAAGTATTAAAATGTCTGCATTGAAATATGTACTTTATTTATTGTTACCATGTTTAATGTAGGGCACCCGGGAGTAATACTGTGGTAAATGTGGCACACATAAAACATGCAGACTATATACATGTACATGCTCAACGGAAAATCACTGAAAGATTGGCATGGTTCAATGACTTGACTGAAACCACATATAGTGGTCACAATGGCACTGTTGAAAAAGGATATATGGGTCATGTTAAAACACGAATGCCACGCCAAAACACGCATATTATATACACTCCCCAGAGGCTATGCTATATTTTATTATAGATTAGTCAAGGTGTATCCGCAATGGGGCCTTAATATAAGCAAACAGCATACCGTGTGTGTAACTATATTTTAGAATGTTAACAAGACGGATATATTTGAAGGACGTGACTGTTGTCAAACGAATATATTGACTTTACATATACCGTTTTCCTTTACCATCCAGAAGGTCTAATCGAATTTGTTCAAACAAATGATGTCACGTCATAGATCGATCATGGCGTATAACTCAGTTCGGGTGATCCTGGTTTTGATGCCATTTTTTGTAGGAAGGAGTTTATGTTTTAACGAATGCCACGCCAAAACTT
>JAVTVY010002202.1:0-35136 GCA_036873755.1 Hanleya hanleyi
CTTGACGGCCAACTTTGATCCGACATCTGTGACGTCACTTCCGACTGAGGGTCCCCTGTTTCGGATTGTCAACCCGGAGACTGTGACTTCCGTGGTCAAGGACTCGTCACTTCCGGAGAATCTGTCTTCATCTCGGCGCAGCTCATCTACGTCTATACTACCTACGAAGATGTCAGCTGTTCCTGCGACCGTAATATCACCTCGCCCAGTGCAGTCTACAGTGATTATTACACCCGTTTCCGGTTTTGCTGCTTCTGGCCATTCCCTACTGAATGTTCCCAGACTGTCCAGAGCGCCTTTACAACAGCCGTTGTCAGCTCCCCCACAGCTTACTCAACCGGACCAGCGTCAACGCATGCCTGTGTCCAGTTATGACTTCCGGCCAACGGTAGCTCCGAGTATCTCGGATGCTTATATGCAACCATTGACTTCATACCTTCCGGTATCGTTTTACCTTCCGGTATCATCGTATCACATCGGAACTTCCGCTGCTGTTTCTGCGCATGCTCCGACGTCGACTACTTCATCCTACTATAGGACTGCCTCTGCGTATGATGTTCCTGCCTATGCATCTGGTTATGGGGTTCCGGGTCATTCATCGATGTATGATACGAGAGTAACGTCATCGATGAACAGACTTCCGGTTACGTCATCAGTGTATAGCAGTCCGGCTCCCTATGCTGCACCGCCGTACTCTCCGCTTCCTGTACGCAGTGTAGTGTATAGGCCTACTTCATACCCTTCTGTGGCTTCTGTAGTCCGACCTGTTGATGTACCACGTCACGTGTTTCCTACTGCACGTATTCCTACACGACCGACTTCCGGTACATCGGGTGCTCACTTCCGTTCTCCTTCTCCTAGGCCTGTCAGATATGCTATGCCATATCATGCACCTATATCGAGACGACAAGTGAGGGTTGCTCACCCACATCTGCCTAGATACCCAGCTAGGCCGGCGATGTCCCAGTATGCGGCTGCTTCCGGTTCTGCCGTACTTCCTCCTTCTGATAGGCAGTGTCCTCCAGCAACATCTATTCCTGCCAACCTCTTTGATAGGTTTAATAGATTGTCTGCTGACTTCGCAGCCCTACAGCGTGACATGTTGATGCCTCCACCACCATCTCCTACACCACTTCCGGTGCCCGTGTGGGCTGGCTATCAACCTCGCCCCGTATCATCAAGGAGGTCGACTTCCGGTTCCCATCCTCAGCTACCACTTGATCTCTCGCAGGGTAGTAGACCTACACCTCCCTCGTTTGTGCCCAGGTTTACCCCTGTGAATCCTGGGACAGTGAATAACGCTGAGACGGAAGCGGAAGAACGGACTTCCTTGTTTGATGCTGATCCGGACCTCGCCGCATCCAGTTACTCTGATACACTGGCTCGCCTGTATGAGTTGTTTCCGGATATGACTCCTCCGCCAATTGTAGAATCCAGAAGGGTCACTGCGATGTCTGATCTCCGACAAGAGCCGTCACATCGCACGTCACTTCCGCCTTCTAGAGCCATCTTTGAATGTGCTGAACGCATGCGGGACGCCTTCTCACTTCCTAAGACCCAAGATGAGAGGCAACGACAACAGGATTCTAGATCTCTTTTTAAGAAATCTACTGGTGTCTTCCCGCTGGAGCGACCCGTGTTCCGGTCGTATTCAGTACACGGTTCACCTTGGCATGATTGAGCAGCAATCCAGGAACCAGAACTCGATCAGTTTCTTGGAGTTTCTCCGCCGAAGAAAGACATTTCTCTTTCTGTC
This sequence comes from Hanleya hanleyi, assembly GCA_036873755.1. Taxonomy (NCBI): domain Eukaryota; kingdom Metazoa; phylum Mollusca; class Polyplacophora; order Lepidopleurida; family Hanleyidae; genus Hanleya; species Hanleya hanleyi. The sequence goes on from JAVTVY010002202.1 coordinate 1,757, forward strand.
CGTCAGATTTGTCTACTGGAGGACACTTCTAGACAGGAGGTAGCGATTACTTCCGATCTCGATTGGTTTCTTTATGCCATTCGCACGATCCTTAATCGTATACCTTCCGGTTATGTATCTGTTCCGGTGGATGACGTCAACCTGATGAAGGACTTCCTGACGGCAGCTGCGCGTGCAGACGCGGACTTGATGGCATCCTCAGTCTTCATGTCCGCTATGTTTGTACACTTAAGGCGTCTCGCACTGTTTTCAGCCCTGCCTACGTATACTGCGTCCAGTGTGAGATCGACCTTAAGGGAGCAGTCCCCCGCCTCAGGACTTCTGTTTGCCGGTGTACTACCTGAGCTGCAGAATGAAATGTCCGCTGCCAGGACCACACATTCTTACTTTGGACCGCAACAGAGGAAGCGATCGGCCCCGGAGGCCTCGACGTCGTCTTCTTCGGTCCCGAAGAAAGCTTCATCTTCAAGTTCTTCTTCCGGGGCTGGTGCCAAGAAGGATATACCCTCCTCTTCGAAATCCGGCGGAGGTTCGAAGGGAGGGGGGAGCGGCCACTCTAAGCGTGGTGGCGGAAAAGGGAAGTCCGCCAAAGCTTCCAAGAAATGAGGACACGGGCCATGCAGATGTGCTTTCTGCATGGCGAGACCGCACGTTGCCGCTGTTCCCAATTCCACCAGATCCGGCGCTTCCGGTAGGCGGGAGACTTGTAAGGTTTTGGAGGAATTGGGAGGCAATCCAGGCGGATTCGTGGGTATTGAACACCCTACGTCATGGGTATCGGCTGGAGTTCGCCACAACTCCCCCGTTGACTACGTCACCCAGGGCGTCTCGAATTCCAGTGCGTCGGGAGCACCTGATGGAGATTCAGAGGTCCGTGGACAAGTTGGTAGTGAAGCGTGCAGCTATGGAACTTCCGCCAAACGATCTGTCCCCGGGCTTTTATTCTCCGGTGTTCCTGGTCCCCAAGAAGAACACCACCAAAATGCGTATGGTTATAAACCTGCGTCGGTTGAACAAGGACTTCTTGGCCCTGCCTCCTCATTTCCGGATGGAGTCGTTCCGGTCTATTCGTTCGGCTCTGTTACAAGGGGATTGGATGACGTCTCTCGACCTCCAAGATGCATATCTGCATGTTCCGATCTACAGGGCTCATCACAAGTATCTGCGCTTCCTGGTTGGCAACCGGAAGTTCCAGTTACGCGTGCCCCCTTTCGGACTATCCACATCCCCTTGGGTCTTCACCAGAATTTTCAACCCGGTGGCGTCATTCCTGCACACGAGAGGTCTCAAGTACCACTTCTACCTCGACGATTCCCTACTACGGAATCAGTGCAGGGAGGAACTCCGCAAGGACACCAATTTCGTTTGGGAGGTCCTTGTTGCTCTGGGCTATCTTCCTCACGAGGGCAAATCGGAGTTGACACCATCCCAGTCTCGAGTCTTTCTCGGAGTTTCCTACGACACCCTTTCAGCGTTAGCGAAACCTCCGGAAGACCGCTGGAAGAAAATTCTGACGTCGGTGCCGACGTTCCTGTCAGCATCGCACAGACGTGCTCTCCAGTTCGCTGCAATTATCGGCCTGTTAACATCAACTCAGGATGTAACACCTCGAGGTCGGTTGCAGCTTCGGCCGTTGATGATGCACCTCAACAACCATTGGCCGAAACGGCACCTGAATCCTACTGTCCCTGTGACAGAGGATGTCAAACGTCTCCTACGCTGGTGGCTGCAGCCGGAGAACGTGATGATAGGTGTCACCTTCCTACCCTTTCAGCCGTCCCGTCAACTGTTCACGGATGCATCGATGGAAGGATGGGGAGCACATTTGGGTTCGAGGTCAATATCCGGCTTGTGGAACGACAGCCAGAGGAAGCTACATATCAATGTATTGGAGTTCCAGGCCGTAACCCTGTCCATACAGAGATTGCTTCCAGACCTCAAGAACCAACGCTTGTTGGTAGCAACGGACAACACGACAGTCCTCGCCTACATAAACAAGCAGGGAGGGGCTCACTCTCCCAAACTGCTGGATCAAGCACAGAAATTCTTCAGCCTATGTTGGGACAACGGAATTTCTGTGCGAGCTCGCCACATTCCCGGTCATCTGAACGTCTTAGCCGACGCACTGTCCAGACCGAATCAGATAATAGCGACCGAATGGCAGCTCCACGAAGACATCCTAGCCCAGATGTCTCGGATATGGGAGACGCCGAACGTAGATCTGTTCGCCACCCGTTGGAACCATCTACTGCCGGCCTATGTGTCTCCCGTTCCGGATCCAGCAGCCCTGGCAGTCGACGCCCTGTCTTTGGACTGGTCCGACATGATTGCGTACGCCTACCCGCCACCAGCAATCTTGTCACAAGTCCTCCGGAAGATCCAAGCACAGCCGTGCGTGGTCTACCTTGTGGCTCCGTGGTGGCCCACTCGCTCTTGGTTTCCAGACCTGATGGATCTTCTCATAGACGTGCCTCGTCGGCTGCCGCTTTGGTGGAACCTGCTTCGTCAGCCGAGATCCAGCCTGTATCACTCGAATCCCGGTCTATTTCAACTGACCGCGTTCAAGTGCTCCAGCATCAGCTTGTTGAGGCTGGATTTTCTGTCGAAGCGTCCGAAAGGATGGTCCGGTCCACCAGAGCATCAACGACTGCGGTGTACCAGAACAAGTGGAAGTCCTTCGCTACCTGGTGTTTTGGACGTGGAATTGTTCCAACCTCTGCCTCTGTTCAGCAGGTAGCAGACTTCCTTTTGCATCTGTTCCATGACAGGCAGCTTGTTCCGGCCACGGTCGACGGCTATCGGTCCGCTATCTCCAGGGTACTTCAATTGACCACAGGTGTCAACCCATCACTCGACGTCAACCTTTCTGCCCTTCTTCGTTCCTTTCGGGTGGAGAGGCCTACTCCGACGCCGCAGCTTCCTAAATGGGATTTGGCTCTGGTTTTGAGACGGCTCTCTGAGCCGCCCTTCGAACCCATCGGCACCTGTGAGTTGAAGTTTCTATCTTACAAGACCGTATTTCTGATTGCCTTTGCCTCTGCCGCCCGCGTATCAGAAATCCATGCCTTGGACTTCAGGTCTTTGAGATACAACCCTAAGTGGACCTGGGTGGCGTTATCTACTCTCCCGGATTTTGTTGCGAAGAACCAGTCCCTCTACGACAATCTTCCGAGAGAGTTCGTCATCCCGGCTCTGTCCAACATCCTGTCCGCGGCTGTTGACGATGACAGAGTCTTGTGCCCCGTTATCTACTCTCCCGGATTTTGTTGCGAAGAACCAGTCCCTCTACGACAATCTTCCGAGAGAGTTCGTCATCCCGGCTCTGTCCAACATCCTGTCCGCGGCTGTTGACGATGACAGAGTCTTGTGCCCCGTCAGAGCTCTCTCCTGTTACCTGGCACGTGTGGAGCATATGAGAGCTGGGCGGGTGCGTCTTTTCATCCCGTTTGGGCCCTCTTCCAAGCAGGAGATATCTAAAAATACTATATCTTCCTGGCTTGCCAAGACTATTCGTTTTGCGTACACGGACGTACCACCTGAGGTTATCTCCTTGTCCAAGGTCTCCGCCCATGAGGTCAGGGCCATGGCGGCATCCTGGCCTCTATGGACCAATAGATCCGTGTCCGACATAATGAGGGCCTGCTACTGGAGGAGTGATGTTACCTTCGTGTCTTACTACCTCCGGGATCTGACGCTCCAACGACAGGACATCTTCTCACTGGGACCCCTGGTGGCTGCCCAGTCAGTTGCGGACCCGTCTACGCACTAGACCTCCTAGTGATTTTACCATTTTTTAAAAATCTGGTAAGTGTCTGCTCTCCCCAAATTTTCAAAAAAAGGGGGGGGCGGGAGGTTTTGGTCTAGTGCTTGTCAGCCATTCACTAGGCCCGCTTATATGTATATATTAGGGCTGGGTGATTATATCGATGGCCATACCGTCATGTTATATGTCGTTATGGCACTCGATTATCTCGCTGACTCCTGTTTTGCCTTGCGGCCTATGCTTGAGAACTTTTCTGTTTGACCACTATTTCCCTCCTCCTGCTATGATATTCTAGCAATAAGGTATGTGAAGGTAAGTTTTATAGCACAAGAAATATGAAAAATTTGAAAATCAATTTTCCTATTTCTAAGCTAAAACTTACCTTCACATACTGTGATGGCCCTCCCAGCCTCCCCGCTAATGGGTTATTCACACTGCGATTGAATAGGAAAGAAGGAAGTGACGTGGTCAGACAGAGAGGATTCTGGGTACTCGCGCATGGGCATTGGGGCATTACAGGGACTATTTCTTTTGGTTCTGTGGTAAGGTTTTACAATGGGGCAATCGCGTAGGAACACCATAGCAATAAGGTATGTGAAGGTAAGTTTTAGCTTAGAAATAGGAAAATTGATTTTCAAATTTTTCATTTTTCTGAAGTGATTTGACAATTGCACAGTCATTGACTGAATTTCCCCATGTGGCAATATCTTTTGAATGTGCAGCTGTAAAATTGCTGCAGAGAAAATTGGGTAAGTGTCACACATAATATGACTGACGAACATATGCTGGATACATGAAATTCACAAAATCTTAGCTGCATGGTAAGGGAAGATAGAATAACGATTCGTATATACCAAATTTCGAGAAATGGATGTGTTAGAATATTTTGTTTGTGCATTGGTGGCGAGAGAGCGAAAGGATATTTCAAGCTATTTTCCCCACCTCTTGCATATCGCTCCAATTCCTTCATCACTATAACAGGGTATAGGCATATACTGGGTGCATAAACATACCATCTGCTCCAACCCAGTCAAATAACTTGATAGACTTCCCTGAGCCTCTACCCCGATAAACGAGTACAGCGGGCAGCAACCAACTCTCCCCAAAGCGATTTTACAAATGGATTTAAATAGCCGATCATTGATGTTGATAGCCATACAGCTATATTGTTCGACAGCTGACAAAGATGAACTATTCTTCTCTGTAGGAGCTCAACGTTTGTTTCTCGCACACATTTCGAATTTGTCAGTCTCTTTACTCTAAAGCTGCTTCTGATTGACTGAAGCTCTGTACTAGTCACTGAAAAGGTCCCGAGTATATATCTGGCACTATCTAACGTCCACCAACTGGGCACGTGCAAATTACTACCCTATTTCTTCTAATTTTTCGAACAGCATTTTTAGACTCAGAAGCAGAAAAAATCCATCTTTTTGTCAACTGAGGCTAAATTCAGTGGCATGGATATGTTATTAATCACAAGAACTGAAAAAGATAGCTGGTGAAATGTTTGCAGAATTTCTCTCCACAGTTGCCCGAAGTCAAGTTTTGCTGTCTGAATAATTAGAAGAAATAGGGTACATACCACAGTGTTTAATTTTTATATAATTTTTTGGGGGGTACATTAGCTATGGATCAAACAGAAACATTATTAAATATAAGGTCAAGGTCATTGTGACCCGAGAAACAGGAAACCTTTATCTACGGGACAAGAAAGAACAGGCTAAAGCCATAGGTGTTCCCTTTATCAAACTCGTGCTTCAAGATACTGTTTTGAAATCTTGGTGATACCAGAATATCGAGATACGAAAACTCCTCCGCAAAATATCCATTTTCACAAAAAGAGGTTAGAGTAGCTTCAGTAACAAATGGTTTGTCCAGCTATGTGTGGGATAATGTGTTTCAAGGTGAAATTCCACCAAATTTGGTCATAGGATTTGTTTCATCTTGGTCCATATCTGGAAGTTTTCAGAAGAATCCCTTCAATTTTTTAGAATTATATTTCCAGTCTTGAAACCCTGAAATACCGGACGTTCCTCCATGCTCCACCAATTCCGTCGAAGTCATATGATCTCGCACATTAATGGTGTAGGGATTTTACAGTTCTTAACTGTAAACTGTGATCTCTATGGCAAAGGAAGTCATACAGATGAGTTTCTGTGCTTGAAAGAAGTTTCAACATGAATACCAATATAGATTCCTACAAGTCTACAAGTCACTGTATCCTACATTATGCTGAGTGCGCGCTGCCTTAGATTGTATGATGTTTTTTGTAACTTCGAACATTTCAGGAGTGAATAGAATTTAACATCGCTTTCAACAATATTTCAGCTATATCGCGACAAACCAACTAAGCACCACCCAGCCAAGTTGCGTTCCTGCTACTTCAAGATCTTTGAAGCAGCATGGAACCATCCACCCTCCATCCACCCTATAAAACACTGAAGACAGCACACAAGACACAGACAGGACGCTTACATGGTGCAATAAAGAAGAGCGATATTACAGTGTTAGACATCACATTATCAAGTTCCTGTTGCTTCTCGGCAAAATGCATTGAACATGTTGAAGCAACAGGAACATTTCATAGAATCAACTGGATTCACTAGCTTCCTTTTTCCGATATTAAAAGAATAAGTGTTCGTGTGGAGGTTACATTAAACAACTCCCTCCCCAGTCAGGGCTGTTAGGGATTTTATGGTTCACATTCTTCTAAAAGCACCAAATTTGGCCCATATGTCGCCCATACCATACTATTTCGATTTTTGACGGGCGCCAAGACGAGCGCCCCCTGGGGTCGCCATATTGGCGAAATTCAATATGGTCGCCACCCGGGTTAGAGGTCAATCGTAGTTAAATAACTAAAAGGGCTAGAAATATGAATAATAACACTTTTTAGTGGTTTTGGGGGTCGGGGAATCTGATTGTTATCTTATTTCAATGATTTGAGGTCAAGGTCACCCTTCAAGGTCACCATAAAGGTCATTTTGGGGACAAATTCGCCATTATCAGTGGTTTTGGGGCAAGATATTTAAACTGCCTCATTTTATTGGTTTTCGGGGTTGAGTAACCCGAATCGGGCATTATTTTGGCGATTCGAGGCAATATTTCATTCGAGAGTCGCGATAGAGGTCATCCGAATCAGAGGTCAGTTGTAGGTAAAACACCAAAAGAATCACAAATAATACCATAGGGGTTCGTGGCATTCGGAAAATCCGATTCTGATCTTATTTTGAAGATTTGAGGTCACCCCATTTTGGGGTCAAAGATCAACAGTTACCACTAAGAACAATCGAACGAAGATTATTCAGGAACAAGTTTCATTAAAATACTTCGGAGATGACATCTGCTTACAAAATGCTATAACTATGCCGCTATGCCGCTGTGTGTATTTAAATGTTCGAAATACAATACAAAAACCGACTTAGCAACAATATACCAATGATTATTAATATCTATACCTTCTGGCTTGCGCTTTCAAGAAACTGTGAAGTCGGGTCGCACCCAGTAAGGCTGTGGAAGAGGGGTAGTGCCAAGGATTTTGACGGACCGAGATCGGAACAAATGGTATGGACTGGAATGTCACAATATTTTTTCCAGTACTGAAGCCCACCAAGAGTTCCGATAGACAGAGGGTCTCCAGAGACCGGACATAGCTGTCCATCGTGCGAACATAGGCTGTTGTATGGCACATGGCATGTACTAGATGCAGGAGGACCCTGGTGTCCGCCTCTCAATGGTTGCACGGTTGAAGTATTGTGAGGTCACAACGCCTGTTGAAGAACACGGACTCAAAACGGGTACACAGGAGGAGCTTTCCGCCCATGGCAGTCTTGAAGATCTGTGTGCTGATGAATGAGAACGGCTCCTTTTTGTTCTCATTTTTTTAAGAAGTCGGTGATCCATTCATACATCGGGATTTTAGGGGTACCGGAAAAAGTATTGTGGCATTCCAGTCCAAACCATCTGTTCTGATCTTGGTCCGTCAAAGTCTTTGGCACTACCTCTCTTTCACAGCTTAACGGTGTGCAAGATGACTTCACAGTTTCTTGGATGTGGCAAAACGACCGCCTGGACAGTCTGTACAAGCATATAGGACCTCACCGACACACTAGTGGCTCTCACACACGATACCGACACTCTCGAGTACGTGCATATGGAGCTTATAGAATGCATCATCATACTAATGTACAGCAAGGGATGTGGTGCAGCCGGTGTCAATGAGGCCAAGCATCACCTCTTCACCACTGCAACCAGATCGCTAGAAACATCCCGCCTCCCAAGCAGCGCTGTTGCAGCATGTGAAGCAAGTGGTACTGCAAGCGAGTTTCTACTGGAGTCAGGTTACTTCACTCCAGCAGGAAATCTCTGACTTCAGTGAGTGGAGCTGGCAAAAAGATTGCACCAGAACATAGCAACCGCTATGGACCACTCTCAGCGACACTTCTGTGGCATGTGCCATTCTCATGCACTGCGGCTGACACAAGGCATGCACGGGAAGGTGCAAATGCAACTGTGCCGATGTCCGATTACAGGCGTCTAGTCCGTCATTCATAATTCAGCCTTCGTCCATTGGAGAATATCCGCGTCCATAATCCAAATTCAAAAAGACAATCATAGTATACATAAACATAGGCTTGTTTCCTGCAAGAGAGAAGTGGGCAACAGTTTCTAATGATGCCGGCAAGACATCATGATGTTCCAAAAATATCAAATCCGTATCGCTGATCAGTATTCTTAATCCATAATATTTGTTGTAAAGTCGTCATCTAAAGAATGATGTATCTCAGATACACGACCCTCTGCTAATGCGAAGGCGGCTGCGTTAATAACGAGGGCGTTGATGGCAAGTATTACTTATTGCTGGCATCATAAAGCGCAAGCCAGAAGGCATAGGTAGTAAAAATAATCATTGGTATAGTGTTGCTAAAGCGGTCTTTGTGTTGTATTTTGAACATTTAAATGCACGTAGCGGCATAGTTATAGCATTTTGTCAGCAAATGTCATCTCTGAAGTATTTTAATAACATTTGTTTTTTTAGTAGCAACTGTTGATCTTTGACCTTTAATTCCCAAATGAGGTGACCGTGAACTCAAATCGTCAAAATAAGATCAGAATTTAATTCTCCGATGCCACAAAGCCCTATGGTATTAATTGTGGTTCCAGCTCTTTTGGTAGTTTAGTTTAAACATATTTTATTACCTTCAAAATGGTAAAAGGATGGGGTAACAAGTTCTGACAACTTAGATAAACCCTCTCCATACAAATATAAAACAACATAGCGCAGGCAGGTGTGGAGAAATGAACATACATACATACATAAAATACATATATACACATATACATACATATATTAGTTGAAAGAATAAACAGCTTTTTTTTTTCCTTTTTTTTCAGTCTGCAAATAATGATGTCACAAATATATGCACAAGCAGAGCCATGGAGGAATTATGGGGTTTCAATAATCAGTTTTTCTGTATAGGGCGAGAATGAATACTACCCTTTCTTGTTAAAATCTGTTTGTGTCACTAATAAAATCCTGTGTACGGCAATGAATATTTCCTGGTTTTCCTTTTTACTGAAATTCTTGCTTCCCCATAATAGCGTATCCAGAGTTATTGGAGTCGGTACTTTTTGTAATAGCTCAGCGCGAGAGTGTGTATATTTACTACATTGAAAGAAGTAATGAAAAGCATCTTCAACATCATCATTACACGAACAAGCTGGACTGTCTACCAAATGAACACGGAAGAGATCGGAGTTCAGTTGGCTGCATTTGTGTCTTAATTTTGTGTGCAAAACCTGTAAATATCTCTTTCCAATTGAAAAATAAGATGGCGGGTTATTTTTTGAGCAGAGATCTTTTTTAAACATACTTAACGACTCATTATCTTTAACACACTGGTCAAGACGATTCCACGAATCAACAGCAGAAGGGAAGAAAGATTTTTTCAATAAGTTAGTTCTGGATCTAAAAACAGTATAATCTTGTGAATTTCTGAAATTATATCTACTACGGTTTTCGACTTTCTGTGGTAACAGATTTCTAAGATATTCTGGAGATTCTCCGCGATCTAATTTATATATAATACAAAGTTTTGCATTTTGTTGTCTTCTTGTAAGGGGTTCCCAGCCAGTTTCCAAGTAGAGAGAGTTTCGAGAGGCATAACATGGCAACCCAGAGACAATACGAGCAGCAGCTAACTCTAATCTCTCCAGTTTATTTGACAATTCTTGACTACAACCATCCCATACAGGGGCAGCGTACTCGAGTTTCGGTCGAATAAAACTTGTATACATGTTAGATAGAGCCCTATTGTTACGTTTATATTTCAAGTGGCGCATCAATCCTAATCGTTTATACGATGATGCTAATGTTTTTTCTATATGAATATTCCACTTGCAGTCACTTTGAAAATGTAAACCCAAATGACAATGTGATTTGGCTAGTGGCAACAACTTCTCTTTAAAGATTATAACAGGTTCTTCATCAAAAAATCTATTGCTAAATAAAACCATCTCAGTCTTTGATGGGTTAAAGAGTACTAACCATTGTTCTGCCCATTCTTCCAGTCTATCAACATCAGCATTTAATATAGTTTCAATTTCGGTTATCAGAGCAGAAGAGCATTGAAGAGATGTATCATCTGCAAACAATCTTGTAGTGCTAGATAATGGATCGGGCATATCATTAACATATAGCAAAAACAATAGAGGCCCAAGAACAGAACCCTGAGGGACGCCGGCTTTTAGACATCCAACATTTGAAAATTCTCTTTTGATAAAGACTTTCTGTTTTCTATTTTCAAGATAACTCTGAAACCATTTCAGCAAATCACCCGAGATGCCGTACTGTCTTAATTTAAAAAGTAGGCCCTTGTGCCAGACTCAATCAAACGCCTTGGATGGATGGATGGATGTACTTGGGCACTCCATCGCACCGCGATGGGCACAGGTCGTGCGAACACGCCGTGCAACCCGTTTCCCCCAACCCGCCCTACACATGATCCCTCTTAACAGTGTCACATAGACACTGTTTAATCCCAACATTCTTATTAAACAATATACCTTCTCTTAATTCCCATAACTACAGAAGTATCACATAATATTTTCATCTGTCAAGCCCCCTCATTCTCTCTTCTCGGATCGATTCTTAGTGGCAACTTTGATTAATTATCACAGTGGACACTCATAATTAAATCTCCCAATAGCCACTCATCCTCCCCATTCACTCAACATTTAATATTTCACCCTATTTCCCGAAATCATAAATCCAGTGCCATGTAAATTTCACCCAGTATTTCTCATTTTCCTCAATGCAATATCCCACTATTTTTCCCTTATACAGAGTATGCCGTGCAACGCGTTCCCCCACACCGCCCTACACATGCTCCCTCATACCAATGACGCATAGCCATCGGTAATTCCCCATTATATCTTCTTTACATCTGTATCCATATCATCTAATCTTGATCAGGTCCCCAGTCTTACCTCTATTTCTCTTAATCATCTCTATATATTCACCAATTATTTCACCCATTTCTCTTCATTTTCCCCAATAAAATACCCTGGGCATTATTTCCCGTCATTTTGCCTATTCCCCGAGATCATGAATCCAGTGCCATGTAAATATCACCCAGTATTTCTCATTTTCCTCAATACAATATCCCACTATTTCCCCTTCACTGTGCCTAATCATACAGAGTATGCCATGCAACCCATTCCCCCACACCACCCTACACATACTCCCTCATACCATAGCCACTGACAATAAATATCTGTTCCCCTTGATATATTCCTATTTCTGTATCCATATCATCTAACATTGGCAGAGTCGCCCATTCTGTCCTCTATTTCCCTTAATCGTCTATAACTTATACCCCGGTATTTTCACACATATTCATAATACACCAGTTATTCAACCAGTATTTCTCTTTTTTTTCCTCCATGAAATATCCCAATATATATCCGCTCACTGAAGGTCATATAATCCAATGCCATACTAATTTCACCCAGTATTCCCTCTTATTTTCCTCAATCAAATATCCCAGTATTTTCCCTTGTGCTTATTTTACCCAGATCATATAAGACAATGCTATACAGACCAGTTTTTCATCCATCATAGTTAGTTACGTCGTCGCTACATGACCGAAACAAAGCCGAACGCGAAGCCAAACCCCAACTCACTCACTCACAGTATTTCCCCTAGTTTGCCACAATGAAATATCCCAATATTTCCCCTCATTTTCACTATTCACACAAGAACATATAATTCAATGCCTGATAATTTTGCCTAGTATTCCCCTTATTTTCTTCCATCAAATATCCCAGTATTCCTCCTCATGCCTATTCATCCAAGCTCATAACACCGGTAGTTCTTTTCCTTCAATGAAATATCCCAGTATTTCCCCTCACTGTGTCTATTCACTTATAATATCCCACAATCCAATGCCCTATAGACCGCACCCGTTATTTCATCGAGTATTTCCCCTTATTTTCCTCAATCAAATGTCTCAGTTTTGCCCCCATTGTGCATATTCCCCCACTATACTATAATTCATGTCATCATTAGTTTCACCCAGTATTTCTCCCTATTCTTCGTGATCCTAATATTTCCCCTTGTTTTCCGCGATGAAATATACCCTATTTCCCGTCGTGCCTATTCAACCAAGATCATATAATCCAATGCCATAGTGTTAATTTCACCGAATATTCCCTTTTATTTTCCTAGATCAAATATCCCCGGGTATTTTCCTTCGAGGTGCTTATTCACCCTAGATCATATAAGGCAATGTAATTTCACCCAGTATTTCCCGTTACTTTCCTCAATGAACTATTCCCCTTTCTCAATCAAATATACCAGTCTGCCGTTGTTGTACCTATTACCCCAAAATCATAGACACCAGTAAATTCACCCAGTATTTCCCGTTACTTTCCTCAATGAACTATTCCCCTTTCTCAATCAAATATACCAGGCTTTGCCTTTCCTGTACCTATTACCCCAAAATCATAGACGCCAGTAAATGCACCCAGTATTTCCTCTCATATTTTCCTCTATTCACCGCAGATCATATATAATTCAATGTCATGTGTACATGTACTCCAGTAATTTCATCCAGTATTTTCCCCTTATCGTCCTCACTGAAGCATCCCGATATTTTCCCTCGTTGCGCTGCTTCCCCAATATCATATAATCTAATGCTATAGTAATTTCACCCAGTATTCCACATTAATTGTCCCTTTCAAATATTCCAGTATTTTCCTCCGTTGTGCCTATTCACCTATAATGATATAATCCAATGCCATATAAACGCCCTTACATTTCCTCGATCAGATATTCCTGAATTCCCCCAAGTTGTCCCGATTCACCCAAGATCCTATATACTTCTCCTTATTTTCCCCGATCAAATATCCCAGTATATAGTCTCATGCCTCCTATTCACTCAAGATCATATCATCCAATACCATAGTAATTTCAACCAGTATTTATACCAGTATATCATTAAAATCAATAAGGTCAATGCACTACATGTATACATAGATGGCGTTAAAATCACCAATTTTCTCCAAATTTGTTTTAATCGCATATCCCAGTATATTTATTTTTCTTGCCTATTTCCTTAAAATTCATTTAATCCTCTCTATCAATGTCATTTAGAAACCAATAAAATCACATATCCTGCTTTTCATTTTTCCCATCACCGAAAGATTCATATAATATGGTTTATATAAATGTTATGCGTCAAACATCTCTAAATCACCAAGCATATTGTATTTCATTTAAACCTATAGCTGTATCTATATAATGCTGAACACCCATCGCATTTACTTTATTCAATGTTAGTTTATTCATCTAGAACTTTTTTTTTTTTTAACCTTAAAATATCTGTTGGGCAGTGTTTCACTTAATGACACTTGCATTCTCAACCAATTAAGGCTGAAATAAACATCAAACATGCAGAGACAGAGTATGTCCAACCTAAGCCATTAATTTTAACAACATTGCTGAGTCCAGTCAACTGGACACAGTTTCTAGACAATTTATTACCACCCGTTTGGTGGGAATGAGTTGGTATTTCCTCTCCCATGTGGAAAGTTGTGTATATATCCGCTCCGACCTCATCTTCACATTTTCCAGTTAAACACTACACTAACGTTCCCTGCAGTGTTAGACTTGGGTAAGCGAAGATGCTCCGACCTGGTCACATCTTAATTCTGTATATTTAGGCATAACTCCATAATATAGGGCATAACTCCATAATATATGAGCCAAGAGGACTAATTTTTTGGATATGTCACAAAATATAAACATGAAAACTGTCGTTGATCGATGGCCGTACAGATTTGGTGATAAAGCTCTATTAGTTGACTATTCGTCGAATGCCCTTTTTGGTGTTCCTATAATTGACCTCTAGTTGATCTCTGGTTCAGGTGAACTCTATCGTCAACCTCATGTGCAATATTGCCTCAAATTGTCGAAATATGACCAGAGTCGGGTTACTCAACCCCGAAAATGATAAAATGATGTAGTTCGTATATCTCGACTAAAAACCACTAAAAATGAGAAATTTGACCCCATAATGACCTTCAGGGTGACCTTGACCTCAAATCGTTGAAATAAGATCAGAATCAGATTCCCCGACACCGAAAACCACTAAAAAGTTGTTTTATTCATGATTCTAGCCATTTTGTTTTTTTTAAATACGATTGACCTCGAACCCGGGTGGTGGCCATATTGAATTTCGCCAATATGGCGGCCCCCGGGGGCGACTACCTTGGCGCCCGTCAAAAATCGAAAAGGTATCGTATGGACGACATATGGGCCAAATTTGGTGCTTTTGGAAGAATCTGAACCAAACAGTCCCTTTTATGCCCTAACATCCCGGACTACCCAGCTCCGACATTCAACATACAGCCATTTTCCGAAAAAGAATTTATACAATCGAAAGACCTTTTGTATTACAGTTAGTATTAATTCCAAATATGCATAAAATTGAAAAAGAAAAAGATGGTTTCCTGCAAGTTAGAAGCTGTCAACAATTTTCAATGATGAGAGCGAGATGTTCGTTACATAAAATCACCGACCAGTATTCCACATCCAAGCAAACTTCCAAGTCTTGCTCCAGAGTGTTTAACAGTAACATGAATAGTAAAAACATCCATGGGACTGCCCTCTTCTCCCAATATTCGGATTCATAATAGGTAGCATTAAAACGTGTACTACACTACCTTTAAGCTACTGATCTACAAGGGTTATCACATATGGATCTACAGATTATACTTCTTCAAAAACATTACTAGAATTTGTCACATGTACATGGTACTCCCTTAAATAAATTGTCATTTCAATATTTGAAGCAATCGGAAATATTAGATTGATAAAGCACAAAATATATCTACTGTAGATCAATCTAGACTGGATTTCATATCGGATTCCAAATTTCCGTCTTATTGCCTGGTTTGGGCCTTCAGTGACCTAGCTTAGACTTCAACATCAATAAGGGTCTTTCTCCACCACTACAGTTTTGCCATGATCCACATAACAAACTAGAGATATTGCATGGAGCATGGAGTTACGCTCATATACCAGCTTGTGTCACTACATCATCTCTTCGGAAAGCACAAACTGGTTTATATAGGCGTAGAAACACAGTGGTGGGACAGATATACCTCAAAATCAATACTCCTTGCTCATCAAGATTTTAGGGCAAATCGGTACCTGAAATTTGGTCACAAATGCAAAATGAAAAGGGTGTTGGAAATGATGCCAGCATAATGACAAGAAGATATTAATATACTGACTGCATATTTCTAAAAACATCACAAGAGACAAAAGTGATCCCTGTGATATGTTACTTTATGTATCCCAGTCATGCTTTGATTGTAGCTCTTCATGTGGACATATTGAATGACATAGATACATAGATAATATTTCAGGGTGATGATGTAATAGCCCTATCAAGTCATCTGTTGGAAAATGATGTCACTGCCAGATAGTAATAAAAAAGCCCAAATATGCTACATCAACCCCTGAACTGGGGTAGAGCAGACATCATGAGTTCCTGGGTGACCATGATCTTTGACCTCAAAATTAATACAGATCTTCTTTGCCCCATGTCACTTGTGCCGATCCATAATCTAGAACTGGTCCAGATATGCCACAATACAAAAGTCAATAGACACAGACGGACATACTTCAAAATCAACAGGCTTCCAGTTGTTGAAGACATGCAATTGCATCCCTAATTAGTTATAGCCCAGACATTGTGATTTCCATGAAATCTCGATTTTCGGTCCACATAATGACCTTCGGACACTCACCGGACCTCAAAATGAATAGGCCTATGTTACAAAATATCCCTCCACCCTTAATTTCACAATGAATTTCCATTAAAATAAGTAAATTAAGTACCAAAAAAAAAACACATTTAGCCCTTGAAGGTGAACTTTATTCGATGTAAAGAATCATGATGAATCACAGTGAAGCAATATCCTGCATGATGAGAAGTCAGATGTTAATGTATATGGTCGTAATAATCCCATATTTTTCTCTGCATAGATCAAGACAAAGGCATATGCAGCATATATTTCTGTCACCGATCCAGAGTATCACAGGCAGGGATATTACAGTTAAGCATGTCAGAAAGGCTATGTGTATTGGGTGTCACAAGTTTTATGACGTATCGAGTAAAACATGAGCGCATTCCTATAATACAGTTGCTTTACACATATAGGGCCTACTATCATGACTATATCAGTTAGGACCCACCGTCACAGTTCCGTATATCAATATCTGACATGTCTGATATTACCATGATCGAATGCACATTTAATGATACATTGATAGTAAGAATATGACACTAATATCTATGCGCATCTCTGAAAGAAACCATTGGCGAATTTACATTCAGGGTTTTGCACAAATTAATTTATTTTTTTAAAAAACCTCAAATGCGCAAGTTTTGCTACTTCCCCGCTGTATTTTCTTTGAAAACTTGCTACCAATAATTAATCAATAACATATGAATTTCTGTCAAATAATAAAACTTCATTTCAGGGTCGTACTTTTTTAAATTTCGTTAAATTAAAAATCTCACAGTTGGGGAGAAAAATTGACTTTGTGAATAACTTATACGTTTTGCCGATGATGAAATTCTTAAATGCATAGTTTGGTCACTAGGTGCAAGCATTTCATTTGAGAAAATGGAAAAAAACCCAGAATTTTTGCCAGAATCCATGCATAGTCACTTTTTAGCTAAAAGTGAAATTTCAGGAAATGTTTTGCATATTATAGAATTCTAACTATCTCGGGATTTGAAGCGGCATAACACTTTTGTTTTTTTTTACGCCAAAAAGATTCATTTCACTACAGGAATTATTAAATATTCTTTAACAAGGGTTATGTGTAACCCGGCAGCTCGCCTTTTGGGTATTCAATAACATGCAGCTTCACATAAAGATCGAGCCCTTCAGGTTGCACATCACTGGCAATGACAATACATATTGCAATAAAAATTTGACTTCTTCGTCAGTGATGCTGAAGTTGGATTGAAACATGAACTATATTATAAAACTTGAAATAAAGATTACCTTTTTTTCCAAAAGTAAGCTTATACATGTCATTATGAATACGTACATGTACAATTGAAATTTTGTCTGAGATGTGGGTGTGAAATGCCGGGACAAATATGGTTCGTGCAAAAGCTTGAGGTTAAATCATGATGAGGAATGGGATTCGATACCAAAATTGAAGGAAATGGTGTTCTTCATTAAAGGGGACACAAAATTCCAAACCACCAGGGGTTAATATTTAATATTGTACTTCTGAAATGAAATAATGTCACTAAACTATTAGTACCGTAATTACTATAAAGGAATATATTGTAGTTGATTTGACGTGTTTGTGTATATGTAACAGGTCGGTGTAAGAACGCATTGTTGAGGCTTTTGTTGAGGCTTTTGTGCAGCTGAAAAGGGTCACGTCTAGACGCATTGTTGAGCTCAGACAGGCTATTGTAGGCTCTGTCTTGTGCGTAATTCTTACACCAAGTATAAACCTACAATGTACACTGCATCTCCTACCTAATAGGTTAGTATCACATATAAGAGATATATGCAGCTTTGCAAAAAGATCGAGCCCTTAAGGATGGCACATCATTTGAGGTTGCACATCATTGGCAATGCACATCATTTAAAATAATAAATTTATTAAGAAATATGATTTCTATATTTAGTGATATTGAGGTTGGATTGAAGGAGGAACTATATTATATAGCTACCAATAAAGATTACATTTTTTCCAAAAGTAAGCCTACACATCCCATTGCATAGATCTGATGAATACATGTTCATGTATACATGTAGTTAGGAACAATAGGTGTGCAATTTTGAGCACGTTCTTGGTGTAACTTTGTGTGATGATATGTGAACAAACAAAGCTAATAACAGTGCAATAGTAGGACTAAATCTATCATTTCCAACAGGCAATGGGACACTTGCACTGTGGTAAACCTTCACATTTGTATGCAAATAAAAGAACGCAATGACAACTGTGTCCAATCATACTGTAATGCTCCATAATAATGTGCACGGGTAAAGACTGAGCTCACAAACTGATTCAAACTCACTTTTAATTAATATAGTAAGTTAAATGTGTGGACACAGATATGGTTGTTCAAAAGCTTCAGGGTCAACGAGAATTTGATAAAATTTTAGGAACTGGCGTCCTTCATTTAAGGCGACACGAAATTAAAAACTAACCGGGGTTCGGTACTGCGGGATTCCCCCGCCAGTTATTTTGATATTGGACTTCTGAAATAAAATAATGTCAAAAACAATTAGTAAATACTATAAAGGAATATACTGTATGTGATTTGGTATGTATGACTGTGTATACAATGTACACTGCATCTCATGCCTAATAAGAAGTCAAAATTATTCTAAGCCCAGCCTAAACAGAAAAGATTAACCCAGAAAACTTTCTAAGTCCAGCCTAAACATAAAAGTCTAACCGGACACCAACACCGACACCGACACCAACACCAACACTTTCCCCCTCTCTCTCTCAATACCTCGCCTACTTCGTATACGGCGAGCTAAAAAATGTTTGGTTGACCCTAACCTGTATGTGGCTCAAATTGTATGGGAAGGTATGGGTTGACCCTAACCTGTATATGGCTTAAACTGCCATATACTTTTATCAAAAACATAGCCAATGTATGTCTACAAAGTTTACTTTGCAGCCGAAGCAAGTTTCAAGAGTATCCAGTTAAAACTATAGGTATACAACTTTAATAGGTATACTACATGTGACAGACAGACAAACATGCATACACTAAGTTAACACATAATGCCTTTATCCAGAGGCATGAAACTGGACCACTCATCTTCAATGGGATCCTGATCCATTACCAGATGCTTGTGTGGTGTCAATTTTGTATTCCTAGTTAACAATTTACCTTGGTAGACAGACAGACAATACTTTCAATGACAGAAGCCTACCAGGTATGTGTGAAATGCATTAGGCACAAGGACATGAAGGAAGCAACTTCAGAGATGAATTTAGCCTCAAGTGAAAGTAATTAATTATATGATTTCCTCTTCACAACATGTGATGGTCAATTGGCAAGAAATTTCCATCAGATACTTCACAAAACAAAGGAGAAGAATGGAGTTTCTGGGTACAACAACGAGTCTGGACAGATGGATTTTCAGAAATACAAAGGCCTGAACAACAGAACCTTGCACAAAACACCCGACTGCAAGAGATGAGGAATATACGATTGGACACAGACTACATTTCAACATGGTGAAAATGTTAATGATGACGATTAACACATGGCATTATAAAATGATGGTGGCTTGACATACATATGGAGATACGAAAACTTTCATGAACTTTTTAAAGTACAGATTCACAACCTTGATATATATATAAACCCCTTTAGACACCTTGAATGTGTGCATTAAGAAGTGATCTGCCCCAAAACATGTAAACTCCCCCCCACCCCCTCCCTTCATTGATCTGCTTTTCATAGTTATAACAATCTGTTTTTCAGGTACTATGAACTTTTCTGAAAATACAGTGATTGCACATGGAAATCTAGACCTATCTGATATTGACAACATAACCTTTCACATTATCATTCAATTTCTGAGATATTTCGTGAAATCAAATATTTCATGCCTTGATTTAAGTAATTGATTCTAATAAATTGTTCTGATATAATAACATTTTATGTATCCCTCACATTCAAATCAGTAAGATTCATGTATGTCAAATCCAGTCTCACCAAAGCATGAAATGGAGTCCTGCATGTAACCATAGTAACACTTATAGGTTTTAATTTCACTGGCCGACAATTTGCATTCAATTAAGGACCATCTATATGAAAGACATTAATTAAAATGAAATCCACCCTTCACGGAGATGCAAAGGACAATAAAATCACAAAATCTCATGTAAAAAAGTGAACAATAAGAATTAGATAAAACATAAAAATATCAATAAATTTAATAACAATATTAATGTATTATTAAGCTGAATTCATCTCTTAGGTTTTTCCCTCTTTTTTCTGGCACTAACAATAACCATTGATCCCACCCGGCCTTCTGGTAAATGAGTGTGGAAAAATTTGGCACTATCCACAAATTTATGTTGAGACAGGAACCCCCAAATGTCCCCCATGAGGCTATTGAAATAGACAAAATGTGTGGGCAGTGGAGACTGGTCGGTGCCATATTTCCTATTCAGCCAATCAACAGGGTTCTTGTAAAACAGGTCAGCCTCATCTGTATAGTTGTCACTGTGCTCCAAGTTTGGCTCACATGTGAGAAAGTGCATAGTCAGGTTTTTATGGAGGTAGCTGAAATGAAATATATAATAATCATGTTTAGTAAATTCATCTAATTTTGATTCCAATTTATGTTTCACTGATCTGGGATAAATATTCCTTAAATTAATATTGATAATATAGATGTACATGTAAAGTGCCGTGCTCCTAACATGCATGCCTATTGGAGATATTCGGTTTAACCAGCCTTTCTTTTATTACATTTTTTTCTCCAGTCTGGATACCAGTAAAATGGTATGATTTCAAACTCAAAATTTGCTTGAGTTCAAAACCCCTCAGCTGTTGGTATTCAGATGTTCTTGTGGTGTAAATTGGACAAGTTGTTAATATATTTATTATATATTGATGTACTGATATACCGTTGACGTCAGTAAAGTTGGAAAACCCTTGTCACTCATCTTCAAACAGAGTTAATCAATCACCAGATTCCACTGTGGTGTATATCTGGTAAGCTAACCTCTGATCCATCTAGAGATATCAATATATGCCTGCATAACCCAAACTTTGTTCAACAGACATGACAGATGTGATGGAAAAGCAATCACACATGTCATCAAACAGGAAAAGTTGTAGATTTCTGGCCCTTAGAAACACTAAATTTCAAACAACTTTGAACTCAAAATAAATGAGGTTTCCTACTCGTCTCCCACAAAAAGTAACTGTGATAAGTGTAAAATTTGACCCCTGATATTAAGGAATGCACACTTGGATAGACTACATGTAGTAGTACAGTACCACATGGCTTAGCGATAATCTTTCACGAGATAAATGTTGTGCAACATGTAAAATGATTTGACCTAACCTGAAAATGGGTCATGGTCACTTATCTGAAATAGGGTTTTGGTTTATAACCAGATGATTATGACAATCGGTGGTGATAATCTTGCAAGAGATATTGTGTTAAAGAAATGGAATCAAGTTCTATGGTGTGACTTGACATCAAGAATAGGTTGAGGTAGGCAATCTTCAATGATTGCAGCCTACTTATCAGAGCAGCAAAGATGGTTCCCTGTAAACTTGACTCCCCCTGCCCGAAATAGGGTTAACATACATGTTTATCGAGTCTGGACTAGGCAGCTTCATGTATAGATTCTGTCCAGTAATATGTCACATTGTAAACCCAAAATCTGGAGGCATCTTTGAAATCACATGGGTAATACTCATGTGAATTTTCATGAATGCCGGTGAGGCAAGCTTATAAGATATTGTCCGTTAACTGTAATCAATGACTGTGACAATTCAAAGGTATACAGTACAGGGCAGAAATAACTTAACCTTGAATGGGACTAGAGAAAAAATAGAAACATGAGCGAACTCCTGTAGTTATACAAGTGTGCGTGTTTTCATAGCGGTTGAAGAAAACACACTCACCACTAACATTATAGGTGCAGAATATGACATTTACCAATCATGTCGAGCGGGTCTTTCCCGAGAAGGGTTTTTTCTGAACCTGATTTCATGCACAGTCACATCAGAGTTGTGTGCTTGTTCTCTGCCTGATGTGTCAGCTTTTAGCATTATTTTGAATGTGATATGCATGCAACTCACGCTCAAGTTTACGTTATTTCTGCCCTCAACTGAAATGTCACATGGACCAGTAGTTGACAGGAGATCAAAAAAAGGGTGATTGAGTGAATAGGGTTTGATGTCACTTTCAACATGTTCTCAGCTATATCATGATGAGGAGCGGGGGAACCTACTTGTAACAGAGCAGATTTAATGTTGCCATTTTATAGTGCTGTCCCACTGAAATATCATGCTATAGGCAGACATGACACCCCACTCAGTCACATTATACTGACACCGAGCGAACCAGCCCTTGCTCTATCCTCTTAATGCTGAGTGTAAGCGAAGAAGCAACAAGTTCCATTTTTCAAGTCTTTGGTATGACATGGCCTGGAATTGAACCTAGTACCTACCGCTTATGAGACCGACACTCTAACCATTAGGCCACCACAGTGCATTGGGGATAAAAAGTAACTGTGACTTACCTATAATATGGTGTGGAATGACAGGGCATGAGGAACATGACGTCCATGGTTCTGTTAGAACTCTCTTCATGTATATATCTCATCACCTCGATGGTCCCTCGCTGGTGGAGCAGGCTAAAGTAGAAGGCTACTGGAATGTTGGTCAGTGCCAGGAAAATAGTCAGCAGTTTGGCCTTGGACAGACCTGCTCTGTGCTTCTCTTCACGCTTCATGTCTGCTGAATCAACGCTTCCGCCGTCTGCATGCGTATCCGGCACCTCAGGCGTTCCAGGTGTCGAAGATGAATTTAATGATTGAGTATCCAAACTTGTCTGACTAGAATGTGTGGAATCTCGACTTTCCTCGACACTGGGTTTCTCCATTTCGTGAGCAGTTCCGGTATTAGTATCTACAGAGCTCTGACGGTTCAAGTTTGATTGCAAACATTTCCGTTTTTTCTTCAGTCTGGGTTTGATGCACAACCACTGGCAGTACACACCACAATAATGCATGGCTAGGGGCAGAAGAGAAAATATAAACCGAAACTCTTTGTGACCAAGGAAACTGCAAAGAAAATATAAGAAGAAAACAATAAGATTGTCAGCAAAGGGGGGGGAGTGTGTGGAGGGTAGAGGCGGTTCTGAGACTCATGAGTAAAATATTTGTAGGACAGAGTTACACAATCATGAACTTCACAATGCACTATGAACCCATCAGCCTTGGGGATATTGAAATAGGTTCCGGTGCCGATTTCATGAAAGCAAGATTCTTGCTTTTCATGAAAGTTCATTTGGACCAGAAATCTGGTCGGACCTCCCTTGAAAACCACACTTGAAATATAAACGTACATGAAATGATCATATGAAGATCTACGCAGGGAGACAGTGTCGAAAAATAAGGGCTTTTCATGTCCCCCATGAATCAAAATGCAATTACAAGAATCCTTCTTCATCTCATAGATTTCAAAATGGCACAAAACTATTTATTTGACACATGAAATTCCACCGATCGGCTCCTGCGATTCAAGTATTTTGAGCATATACTTCATTCTGCAGGGGTACTGTTTATTACCCAACCTCACAAAAGAGTTCCGAAAAAACCACCTTAAATATTACTAGGCCAAGTGTGGTCACAACTTGATAATATTTTGAAGTGTACTTAGGTGCGAAAATCATCCTCAAAAAATCCAAGTCAATTGAGGGTTCATGAAATTAACTTTCTTCTGGTTACACCTATTCCAGTTTGTCTCCTCATATAACAGCTCATTATTATTTTCCAGTCGTATCTCATCTGCTCACATATCATGCATATGGGATGGCAATAGCATGATTCACCCACAATATTCTATATTTTGCCCTCAAATTCAGCATTATAGCGAAATTCGAAAAAGGTTTTATCTCCCTTGTTCCAGTAGGGGTGTGTTGGTTCAGAGAACAGACAAGTACCAAAGGCCTTAGTTTTAATAGTTAAATATTCTAATTTTATAGAAAATTATCTTTCTAATGTAGGCCTACACTGCCAAAAATAGGGTACTTATTAAAGTTTATGAAACTTATTTCAAGATATTTTTTCTTAAAACTAGAAAATTTTAAGAAAACTTATCTCAATAATTGTCAGTGATTGAAAATTTTCTTATTTTTTTCTTATTTTAAGAAAAATTAACTCATTTGAGATATTATTGAGCAAATTGTGCCTTATTCCAAGAAATAATATCTTATATAAG
Organism: Hanleya hanleyi; assembly: GCA_036873755.1. Taxonomy (NCBI): domain Eukaryota; kingdom Metazoa; phylum Mollusca; class Polyplacophora; order Lepidopleurida; family Hanleyidae; genus Hanleya; species Hanleya hanleyi. The sequence goes on from JAVTVY010002202.1 coordinate 26,063, forward strand.
ATTTCCTTTATCAGGTTTTATCTTATTATAAGATTTTTTTACTTTAATAAGTGTTTTGTTAGACAATTTTTCTTAAATAAGTTTATTGGTAGACCATGTTGAGATAATAGTTTCTTAGCTTAGTATTAAAATATTTATTTCAAGTAATATTTTCTTAAACAAAACTATGTCTGTGGTCTGCATGCATGTTTGAAAAGCCAAGCATATATCCATTCAAGAATGATTTCATGCATGGCATATAAGATGTCCATGCCTTAAAAGACTGAAAGATGGTACACCGGGTCCAAATGAAAAGTTGTTTGGGTAACATGACTGGCCCACCATAAAACCCTATTATGCTCATATATCCAAAACTTTGTTGTTACCTTCCCAAATATAATGATAGTCATGTGCAATATAGCTTTCTTTATCATGTTGGAGAAAAGCTCTCTCTAGAAATGGAGGTAAAAAAGATAGTTTTTGTTTAATCTTCTGATTGATTCTTCATAGAATTCCAAAACTTCTACATATCCGCATTGGATTGTGTCAATTAAAACAAGCAAATTGTTGTCAGCCAAAAATAGGGTACTTAAATAAGTTTTTCACCTCAATTCTAGATAAATTACATTAAAACAAGAAAATTTCAATAAATATTTTCTTTGTTTGTTCCATTTTGTCAGATTTATCTTATTTTAAGAAAAATTATCTCAAATATGATTGCATTTTACTAGATATATCTTGTTATAAGAAAAATTATCTTGACTAATATGTCTTTTTGTGATTTGTCTCCTTAAAATGTAAGATCGTGAATTGAGCGGAAACGGATCACTACACTAATAGTATGAACCTGTGGTTTCCTGACAGAAATTAATCATTATCAATTTGTAAGAGTTACTGTTACAATTTGCCTAAGATATACTTGAAATTATATCTTCTACTTGAGTGAGGAACATATTTTTTGTAATTTAGTAGTTTTATCTGCAAGTCCACCTCCATGTGCGGTTATGGTTTTCATATGGGTTCAGGGATTTGATTCTGCCATTTTCAACTGAAAATTTCATGTTCTTGCACAGTTGGTATCCAGGTACTTTATTGAGGAAACTCAACTGCATGCGCCTCTCATTGGATCATTCTACAGGTGGATGAGAGTAGTATGTTGTTCAATGTGTTCAAGGAATTGAGCGAAAACGTCAAAAATGAGATTTGCTTTCTTTGGGAGTGGATTTACAGATATACAACAACAACAACAACAAACTGGGAAACATAAACTAACTTCTGCTGGTGAAAGTGTGGATCTGCAGATCTGTTTCTTCATTTTTGTCTACCTGAACACAGTCAATTAGAAAGTAAGTTTAAGACTGTTACATTGATTTCGAAGTAAACGCGAAAAAATATATGTATAAAAAGCAAAGATACAAACTCGACCTCTCATGTGCACAGCAAGTATTTTGGTGTTGAATATTCGTTATACTTGTCAGCTAGGCATGCAAACCAAAGTCATTGCATCAAGCCAGTGACTGCAGTCTATTCAGGAAACATGTTTTTGAAATGTAAATTAGTGGCAGGTTGCCTCTGACAATCTTGACTGGCAGGAACTTTTGGGGCTTTGAGTATTCTCATAAAATTTGGGATCTGGATTCTACATGGTTTGCAGTGAATTGATTCCTCCATTCCCTAGTTCTTTGCTTCAGCTTTGGAAGAATATTTTTATATGAACTTGGTTGTATGCTTTAGCTTGCAAGACCTTGCAACCCTGTCTGTGACTAAACATTGGGACTTTCTCCACCACAAGCATTTTCTAAATTTTGAGAATTATCCATCATATCTTTGGTGTTCGGCCGTTTTACATGGTTTCAATTATATCAGTCTCTTATCATATTATACAACTTCGACATGGGCGAGAAATTTTATGCAAATATATTCCAGTATTACTGCTATAAATGGAAAGAAATACTTGTCAAGGTGAGGTTTTAAGGATGCATGCCAGAACAAAGGCCTTAAAATATTTGAAATACGTTTTTTATTTATCTGTTTTACATATATGACTTTTGGCCTTCAATTGCATGATGATGGGGTGAAAGTGACATTAAATTCTATTCACTCAGTCACACTTCAATTGCATGACATTATTTTGATAATGTTTTTATATGCTAACTGTAACAAACATATATTCATGTTCAGTTTTTGGCAGTAATTTGATATAAAAAAAACATTAGTTAAAAACGTTAATTGATCATATTTTTGCTACAAAAGAAAGTATATGTGGAAAAGAGTATATAAAAAGGTTTGGTACTTTTCAGGACATTGCATATAAGTGAAAAATCAACCCTACTAGCGCAACCCATACCAACTGCCTATGTAAACACAACAACATGACCTTTGATTGTATATTTTTTAAATAAGATAATCGAATAACTGCAATGTTCTTGTGCAAGTTCTGTTTTCTTATTTTTTTATATTTTTTATTCTAGTTAATTTTATCTGATTATTTTTCTTATGCAAGTTAATTTATCTAGGAGTTCTGTGTCGTTGTTTTTCTTATATAAGTTTACTTATCTATAGTGTAATTCTTAGCCAAGTAAATTTATCTGGATAAGTTTTCTTAAGTAAGTAAATTTATCTGGTTAACTTTTCTCAAGTAAGTAATTTATTCTTAGGCAAGACATCTTTTCTTACCACACTCTAAAAAAATCTTAAAGTGATCGTAAACCCTGAAGTAAAGTTTCCTTCAAATGAAAGACCATTGCACACAGTGTGGAAAAATATTTATTTAAATTTTTTACGATTTTATTACACAGAGTAAACTGCAATTAAAGCATGGTATTCTATGGTGGTCTGTTGCAATCATATTTAGGTCCAGTGACGTCACACTGCCTTAATACATATATTTCAAACTGTGTATGCACTTTCCAGTGCTCGATTCAGGCTTAAGGTGTGTATACTTTGAGTTTCAACACAGACTCACTGTTCCAATGTGCATGTTTCACCAAAATCTGGGAGATGGTGACTCATGAGTGTCAAGTCAATAAGAATCTTGCATTTAATTTCTCAGATTTTGGAACATGCACATTGGAACAGTGAGTCTGTGTTGAAACTCAAAGTATACACACCTTAAGCTTGAATCAAGCATTGGAAAGTGCATACACAGTTTGAAATATATGTATTAAGGCAGTGTGACGTCACTGGACCTAAATATGATTGCAACAGACCACCATAGAATACCATGCTTTAATTGCAGTTTACTCTGTGTAATAAAATCGTAAAAAATTAAAATAAATATTTTCCGACACTGTTCGCAATGGTCTTTCATTTGATGGAAACTTTATTTGAGGGTTTACGATCACTTTAATTAAGATTTTGTTAACAAGAAAAATTAACTTGCATAAGATTTTTTTTTCTTGAACTAGATAAATTTTCTTGAACAAAATAAAAACAAATCATCAGAAGAATTGTCTTAATTAAGATAATTGAACAAGATTTTTTATCTTGACTAAGATAAAAAAAACTTAGATTATTTTTCTTAGTTAAGAATTTACACCCAGATATTTTTTCTTACCACACTCCAAGATATTTTTTACTTATTTTAAGTAAATTTCTACTTAAAACAAGTTTTTTTTTCTTGTTTTAAGTACGCTATTTTTGGCAGTGTACAATACACAGGATCTATCGGTTCATGTAAAAATATAAACAGAATAGTGTTTCAAACAAATATTCTGGAATAGTTTATCGATATATTTTTCAAAATAATTGCCGGTGCCTTTGGTAAAAGTGAAACTGAGACGAATACTTCCCGGAAGCAGCTTTTCATACCTCTAGCCTTAAAGAACAGCAGTTATTCAAGGGGAGATCAGACACTTTCCGGAAAGGGCTATAATGACGGACAAGTGTACTTTGAGCAAAGTCACTGACCAGGTGTATACCATTTATGACTGGTAGTAAAGCCTAGGTCTACATCTGATACACCAGGTTCATAATTTTTCCACTGACTTTAGCATTATAATGAGAAATATGTGTACCGGTCAGGAGCTCATGAAATGGTGGCCCCACCTGTGGGCCCATCTGGACAAAACACCATCCAAACTGATGTCCAGGGGCAAGATAATCACATATCAAATTTGAAAAGAGTTTGTCGTGGCCTTCAGATTTTATAGCAGCGACGGTGTGGCTTCTATTAATCATGTTAATGTGTCCAGGGATATTTTCCGTTACTTGTCATGGAAACCACAATCATCGCAGTGTACCCAGCATGTATCAAATTTGATTCTTTAGATGCAACAGTTTGGCTTCTAGAGCAATAATGTCGTCCTACAGATGGAGGGACAGCCAGTCAGCTGACTGGCAGAATGGACAGCGTGATGACATGATCCCATCCAGGCATATATGCTTACATCTTCATTAAACCAACTCAATTTCTATGTTCCCACTTTGAACTTGCCTTGATATATCGAACTCAATGTTCAAAGAACTAATAAATAGACAAGAGACGTCACTGACCTCAAATCCATTTTGAATTTCGAAAGAGCATGTCATGAAGAAGCATTAGTGATTGGTTGACCTATGTATTTGGACAACATAACCAGCATATTAGGAGGAATGACATAGCTACTTGAGGAGGATGTCACCCTACACACAACTGGCAGGTAGGTTTCTGATCGTTTTGTATCTCCTTCATACGTGAAATTTACACCTTGGATTTTGAACGCTGAAGGTGGTCAGATATATCAAGGCAAGTTCGAAGTGGGAACGTATAAATTGGCTTGGCGTAATGAAGATGATATGCTGACGGGATAATAAAAAAGAAAAGAAGGTCACTGACTAAATTCTGCAAGGAGAATCAAGATTTTTGCTCTCGCTCTTACCTGTATATAAACATTGTCCAGAGGATGATCCAGAGTAAGACTTTATTTCTGGCTCTCCACGCCCCTAGAGTGAAGGGCAACAGGTGGGTGGTCATGACAACAGGGAACCCCTGGGTGAGGTACCAGTGCCAGGGATGGGAGCCATAGAAGGTGCCTAGACCTGACAGCACATTGAACTCCAGGAAATTGTATTGTACATTGACCCATCTCCCATAGAAACAACGATCTATCAACGACGACGTCCCAATCGCAGTCAAGCTGAAAAGTCGTAAGAAGCCAACAGATCATGAATATTATTATACAAACTGAAACACACAGGTTTTTAGATCGACTATTTCATTCTTGTGCCATACACTTATCCCTCTAAGAATTCAATCCCCCTATCAAAATGCAATCACCCCCAATTTTAGGGGCAAAATTCAATCGGTTTTTCTGATAAATTACAAAGAAATAATGGATTATCTGTATAATTTGAACCATTTTGTGCAACTTCTGTTCCAATAAATTTGAACACTCCTGACTGTTTAGTTCAAATTCTGCGATTGACTAATTAGAGTAGCCTTAACAAGTAGAAAGGTTTTTCATGTCTGTTAAGCGGGAACATTTTGCACATAATTTGTGAAACTTGAAACTGCTATCCAAAATTTGTGAAAAACAAGTCCTTCAGTCATGTCAATATGGGATGTATTGGACCTTTTTCTCCCCTTGAAACCAGTTTCATTTTTCAATGTTTCTTCAGTGAAAAAACATCTCCAATCACTCATTTATTCATGTGAATACTGGTAATGTTTTAATATTAAATCTAAAATTTGACATCTTTGAATCTATTTTTACTAGGAGAATATGTTAAAGGTGAAATGCAAAGGTTTTCGTGTTTTCCTTTTTATATTCTTCATGGGCTAGTTTATGATGGAAATACCAGCCTATCTACTTTGTTTTGTTTTATTTGAGGTATTTTGTCTCCTGGTAGTTTTTAAAAAGTGCTTCAAATTTGGTATCTCAAGCGTGACCGATTTTAGAAATGAAATCCGCATCGCTTATCTGCCCTTGTTTGACGCTGGTTTGTGACGTCACATAAGACCACCTGAGCGGACGGGTCCATACTTGCAATGTTCAGTCTCCGGGCTGCTGGTCTAACGTGACGTCACAATCAAGGAAAAATAAGCGATGACGTTGTGCAAATCTGAATTCAGCTGGGCTAGGGGTACCAATTTAGATGATTCAAATTAATCCAAGTGAAGTAGATATACTGGTATTTCTACCATTATTCAACCTGTATTAAACGTAAAACGGAGAATTTGAATACCTTTGCATTTCACCTTTAATTAGTTATGACCAAATTAGGGCACATCATATAGTCAGGGGACGCACATGTAAAAGTGACACTCTATCACTTCTTACAGTTATTTGATCAAGATTTCCAATTTATAAAGTTTTTTCCATGTTTTATTGATTTGCAGGCTTTATGGCTAATCACATGATTGAAAACTAAGATATTTCTGTTGTCAAAAAGAGATATCACCAGATTTTATATTCCTTGTAAGCACTGAGAAAAATGATAATTCTATCAACTTAAACCTCTTCACTTCTTCAATGCGTGTCAAGTGTCGCAAAAATTGGTATATTTTTCTGCGACGGTAACAAATCAAAGTAAATTTTCAAGTTCTTCGGTAACGCTCTTAAAGGAAGCCAAAAATTGAATGAATTCACTTGCCTGAGTGTCATTTTATCTTCCTAAAATTAATGTTTATTCTGATTTTATGCAGGTCCAAAATGGCATCAAAACACAATAAAATCTTAGTGGAGCAAAAAAGCAATAATTACAATATTTTGAGAATAGAGACTGATTTGTTCATCATGTGGCAGAGTGAATGAAGTCAAAACATGATGTATCTATGACTTGGAATCAGTAAAATACTTGAAAGGAAAGGAATTCAACCCGAGAGGTGATTCTGAACAATGCTGATAGATGGACCTACATCGAACAGACAAGCATGCCAAGTACAATGTAACCTCACTATAACGCTGTTATTGGGGGACCATATTTGAACAACCTCATATTTTCAGCCTCATAAAAGGGTTGAAATGATATCATTTGTTAATTTGGGCGACATGACAGCACCCACCTTATATCAGAATCAGTGGTATATCGAGGCACCTGAGCGAGGCTAGACAGTATATCAATTAGGTGCTACGGAAGAAGGCTGGTAACAATCACAGAATATAAACGTGTATGGGCCTACCCTATGAGCAGATAGAGTTTGGCCAGTCTCCTGAGGTTGAGTTTATTCTGCTGTAGGTGCCATGAACACATCAGAATCCACACTATGGCTGCTGTTGGACGGATCAGGATGGAGAGAGCAGCCAGCGTCAAAAATCTCCATGAACTTCTTCTACAATCATAACAAAGGGGAAAACGGCATGAGTGAGTTATCTGAATCTTTTCCCGTCAGCAACATAGCACAGTGAGGCAATAAAAGGCAGCAAAATTTAAAACATGGTAAAACTATCTTGAGATGCAGGTACTTCAATCAGAAATTTGTACTGGAAGTATTTGCACGGGTCTCCACTAAGCACCGCTAGAGTGAACAAAGAGCCCGTCTGTGCACTGGCCCGTGACTTCAGCTGTCAGTTCATATAAATTCACTTTGCGCTATCTATGAACCCTTTGCTCTTAGTTTAACGTTGCTATTTGACAAAAACAACAAAGCCACGTGAAAATTATAGGTTTAGAGAACCCTGGTGTTAGAATCCCAAAACAGATTGTTTATTGAAAATTAGGTGCGTAAGACCAGCGTCTTCCCGAAACCAAGGATTTGATTGGATAATCATGACATTTTTTCCAATGAATACTAAAGAGCCTAGGTAAAGCTGAAGCTGACTGATCCTAAATTAGGTCAGAGTGAGAAAGATTGGCAGTGATTGGCTAGCCTCACTCTTGCTGTTCAGTCTTTCCTATCTGCAGTATTTTTTTCAATTTTCAAAGAAAGTTAGAGTGACATGGCTGTGAATACTGTGGAATAAATAAATATATTTGTGCCATCAAAGCTCACTGGGGCGATGTGCTGGTCTTGTAGCCACATCGTCATTTTGGAATGGACAAATTGTTGTTAAATATTCTATGGACACCTACAATCTGCTGTGACATTCACATGTGGCAATGTGGATAAAATGAAAGTTTTGTGGAAGTTTATTTTCGTTTCTCACCCGATTCTGTTTTTTGTTAATATCCACGAACATGCAGATATTTTTATAATCAGTTTTAATAAGGTTTGGGCTTCCAAAAAATATATATTCCGCATTTCTGTCGAGCTACCATCATAATTTACTTCTGAAAAGATGGTCCATATATCCACCTATTGTTTCAGATGAACATCACAGAGAAATCCAAATCCATTGGGCAGATTTTCATTACTCTATGCAAGTAGCAAAGGGTTAACCCAGGATGATATTTTGAACTAGTAATACGAGTCGGGCAATAAACATATTTCATTGTATTGTAATAGTACAGGACCATGACCTTGAGTACTGCATAGTTATCGGGGTTTGTCTAGCCATGGGTAATAGTACAGGACCATGGCCGTGAGTAGTGAGTAGTTACCGGGGTTTGTCTAGCCATGGGTAATAGTACAGGACCATGCTCGTGAGTACGGAGTAGTTACCAGGGTTTGTCTGACCATGGGTAATAGTACAGGACCATGGCCGTGAGTACTGAGTAGTTATCGGGGTTTGTCTGGCCATGGGTAATAGTACAGGACCATGGTCGTGAGTACTGAGTAGTTACCAGGGTTTGTCTGACCATGGGTAATAGTACAGGACCATGGCCGTGAGTACTGATTAGTTATCGGGGTTTGTCTGGCCATGGGTAATAGTACAGGACCATGGCCGTGAGTACTGAGTAGTTACCAGGGTTTGTCTGACCATGGGTAATAGTACAGGACCATGGCCGTGAGTACTGAGTAGTTATCGGGGTTTGTCTGGCCATGGGTAATAGTACAGGACCATGGTCGTGAGTACTGAGTAGTTACCAGGGTTTGTCTGACCATGGGTAATAGTACAGGACCATGGCCGTGAGTACTGATTAGTTATCGGGGTTTGTCTGGCCATGGGTAATAGTACAGGACCATGGCCGTGAGTACTGAGTAGTTACCAGGGTTTGTCTGACCATGGGTAATAGTACAGGACCATGGCCGTGAGTACTGAGTAGTTATCGGGGTTTGTCTGGCCATGGGTAAT
>JAVTVY010002203.1:0-36635 GCA_036873755.1 Hanleya hanleyi
CCCCAAGCAATTCGCATATATGGAAATATGTTTTGAAAGGAAGAATAACTTAACCCGCTGTGGGAATCGAAACAATGACCCTCCAATCCCTGGACTTGCACTTAATGTCTTAGCTATACCGACTCATTGATAATACTCAAAACTGACTTTATGCGCAAACGGGTTTATAATACATAAATGACTATGTAGTATTTAATGAGTCCGACAACCCTATGCGCGAACAGTACATCATAGTTATATTGTGTACTTTCGGTTACAAGCATGAAATTTGGCACATAGCTATTTCGAATGATCCTCTTTCGGAACCAGTCCCTCTATCCTCATTCTCGTAAGCCAGGGCCTTGCTTCGCTGGTATTGATGTTCTCGTCCTCTTCCGCACTCATAATCCCTTTAGAATTGCATTAATCACTTCCGTAAAATCAATACTTATGTGTATCAGCAGACAACAGGCAGAAACATGTTGCATTTGACATCATTCTCTCAAGTCAGAGCCCATTTCTGCTAGAACTTACTGGTTCTACACTTCACAATTTACGTTACTTTGTCAATCAGTTTTACGAATGAAATTACGTCATATATTAGCAGATACTGACCATAAAAGCGATCTATTTGACCTCGTTGTCAATGTCTTAGCTATACCGACTTATTGATAATACTCAAAACTGACTTTATGCGCAAACGGTTTTATAATACATAAATGACTATGTAGTACTTAATGAGTCCGGCAACCCTATGCGCGAACAGTACATCATAGTTATATTGTGTACTTTCGGTTACAAGCATGAAATTTGGCACATAGCTATTTCGAATGATCCTCTTTCGGAACACAGTCCTTCTATCCTCATTCTCGCAAGCCAGGGCCTTGCTTCGCTGGTATTGATGTTCTCGTCCTCTTCCGCACTCATAATCCCTTTAGAATTGCATTAATCACTTCCGTAAAATCAATACTTATGTGTATCAGCAGACAACGGGCAGAAACATGTTGCATTTGACATCATTCTCTCAAGTCAGAGCCCATTTCTGCTAGAACTTACTGGTTCTACACTTCACAATTTACGTTACTTTGTCAATCAGTTTTACGAATGGAATTACGTCATACACAATTTACGTTACTTTGTCAATCAGTTTTACGAATGAAATTACGTCATATATTAGCAGATACTGACCATAAAAGCGATCTATTTGATCTCGTTGTCAAAAGCTAGGACCTTGATTTCCTTGAGAGTTTTTTAAATTTATTTTGATACCTTTCATATTGACTTGGAAGTCATTTTCGCGAATGCAATAATTTGATGTACCAAAAGATAATAACGAGAATTCCACATGATTCTCTTATACACACAGACCTTGTTTAGTGAACTAACCCTGAAATTTCGCACTTAAATCACCTCCCGAATGACTTAATGACAAACATATTCGCGAATTGATTATAGGGCGATATCCATAGATACTGACAAGAAATGTTTCTTATTTGCAGAATTTGACTTAAAAAAAAAAATTAATAAAATTATCAACCTTCGAAAAGGCTTGACCAAACATGTCGGATGAGGTGATATCTCCTAAGGATGAAATAGGTAATCATTTGTATAGAAGGAGCAAACCATGTATTGATATTGGCTTGCTGCATGGAAAAGAGTGTCAAGGTACCGTATTTGGTTTGCAGATGATAACGCACATAAATGCAGAAACTTAATTTATTATTCTAATCGAATATCAAGACTGTCACAGGCCTCAATTTGAATCGTGAAAAATGTCATTATGCCTCTTGAACAGTTCGATAAAGCCTTCAACCCCATTCCATAGTTTCACAGATCAAAGTGATAGACCTGATAATAAATTCATTGAAAATTAACTTTGACGGAAATATAAATTTTCCATTTTGCTCGGCAAAGTAAGCGAGAAGGGAGACTGAAGAGCGTAGATGTTCGCGCTATATGACTAAATCCTTGAAATTTGTTTGGATTTCCAAATATTTGAAAGCCTTTTTGATTTGCAAAAATCAACGGCTGAACGGAATGTTTTGAAACTTGGAATTCACGATACTTGTACCAAGGCATTGCCAAAGCGATTATTGTGACTTCGTCTGTCAATTCAGTATAGACGGCACGGACCAGTCAACATCGTCGGATTTTGAACGAGGAAAGCGAATATATATATATTGTGTCAAATCTATTAGTCAATTCCTGCAATTGTGGGTTAGAAGTTGAAAATTGCTTCCCTTGGCATGAAAACACTTGCAGATGGCGCTTTTTTCTACAATTACCACTACCTCCGCTGATATGTCTTTCATTGTATTATTGCCACTGCCGCAGGTTTTGACTACAATGTAGTCATTTCTCACTTGTTTTAAAACTGTTGACTGAGATAAATGAGCAATTGGTTGACTCTATAAAACCGCCTCCCCCTTATTGGTGAAATTATGCTTTTAATTCGTACTTGTAGAATGATTTATTGATAATTGTCAGACATTTTCATCGATCTGATTGTCAGCCTGCATGGTTTGATGGAATAAAACATCGCAAAACGACAAATCGTACCAGACGAGACACAAATCACCTAAAATTGGTTTTAAACAACGGTGAAGTAACCTGTTACTTAAATTCTATACATCTCAAGACAGAAAACACTTTATTAAAAGAGCGTTGTCTGGAATGTCATAGCAGAATAGAGATAACTTTGAAACATATCATGGCGCTGCGATCATTGCTCGGAGGAAGATAAACAATATCAAAGGATGTTGATAAAGTTACTGTATGTAGTCCCAAACTATTCAGTAAGAATACTTTAATTATAATTACGAGTGCTCAATCACCCCCATGGCTCATTCACCCCCATGGGTTCATTCACCCCCATGGGTTAGTTTATCGGGATAGGGAGATCGCGTTCCCTTTCTATACTACTCATCGCGCACTACTCATCGCGCTTGCGCAGTCGACCCATTCTACTGTAGGGTGCAAGTCTGGCCCATGGAATCTCAGGTAGCGAAAACCCCAGGTCTCTCGCCCCACCCTATCCTGCGCCACACCTATAGGGATAGGGAGATCGCGTGCTCTTTCTATACTACTCATCGCGCATGCGCAGTCGACCCATTCTACTGTAGGGTGTAAGCCTGGTCCATGGAATCTCAGGTAGCGAAACCCACAGGTCTCTCGCTCCACCCTATACCGCTCCACACCTATGCGGCCCGCTGTGCAGTGAGTAAAGCCGAGGAGGAGGAGGAGGAGGAGGAGGAGGAGGAGTAGGACACGCCACGGATTATACTAGGGAGATACCAATACAGGAATCCAGACTGGTATAAAAGCCGTATCCATTGAAAATGACAAGTAAAAGATTAATTGCAGGCGGGCATATGGGTCAAGATATTATTGGCCTTGATTGTTCGAAGTTTCTTTGGGTACGAGCAGGTATTTTTTATAGTGATAATAAATCAGTAAGCAGATTATTGAATTAAACAGAAAATACGTATTTCGGCACCCCCAAGTGGCATTCTATGGCCTTTTAAACACAAAAATAAGTTTATGACGTTGTCATTTGCGAGAGCTTTTCTAACTGGTATCTGTACTTAGCGTATGTCGCATCTGTAAATCCAATGGTTATCGCATCTACATCCAATGGTTATTCAGTTCATAGGCATATTTAATATTCCTTTGGAGCTCATTTGTTCAGAATTGGGTCACTAGATCACCGTGTTTATTGTTTGGATCTATAGCTTTGCATTTCTGATATTACGAAACCACCTAATCCTACAAACATATCACTAAAAATTCTACAATCAAGATAAGAAAAGCACGGTCGACCATGTGTCGAGACAGCTTGTCTCGCTGCTTACACTCAGGCAGGACTGACGCCCTGGTTCTCTTTGATCTCCCTGGTTGAACACGGCGTTTGTCTTTGCACAGAATATTCTCATTTCAAATGATCTACATTCGCCCTTAATTTCGTTCATGTCTAGCGCATTAGCACAACTTTGATTTAGCAAAATCGATGGTTGCGATTAATTATAGCCAACTTTAGATTCTACAGGTTGTTGCTGTGCGGAGCTTCGGCGGTGTTGTAGGCACGGAGTTATTCTTGTAATGATTCTGAATGAATACTCACTGACGAGTGCGTACGTGACGGGCGGTCCCATTGTCGCCATTTCTTATTCATTTTATGCCGATTTGCGTTTTTTATTTTCTGTCATAATCTGGTCATCACAAGGCATAATAATATACATGTCCTTCCCAAATATTTAGCTTGTTTTTCTTTGGAGCATAAACCCGGTGAAGTTTCGAGAAATTCCCTTATCACTGTGACCACGGAGACATGTAAGTAGTATACAGCGCGTAAATTGGGTTAATTTTCACCCGGATGTAGAGGTCATTTGGGGAGGATTTGAGGAGGAGAGGTCAAGTGCAGTATAGTTCCGGCAGAATCACCAAAAGCTACCTCCAGCACAGGAGAGTTCCAATTGTTGGAGGGGATGTATTCATCCGCGGTGATACGGTCTGGCAGCGGTTTTGGCGGTGATTCGGTCGCGGGAAAAAGCTTCCGCGGAGAAAAAGATAGTCCCTAGATAAAATGGTCCGATGGGGTCGAGTGAGGTATCAAAGTGAAGCATTCGTGAAGGGACATCTGATGGGCTGGGTGTGGGGTTGAAATATCGGCATTCTGCGCATGCGCGGTGGCCCAAGGGTATAGAAATAGACGTGTTGCGATGTAGGGGAGTCCCTAATGGGCCGATGGAGTTGTATGAGGTATCAATGTGAAGCATTCGTGAAGGGGCATCTCTGATGGGCTGGGTGTGGGGTTGAATTAGGGTCATTCTGCGCATGCGCGGTGGCCCAAGGGTATGAAAATAGACGTGTTGCGATGTAGGGGAGCCCCTAATGGACCGATGGAGTTGTATGAGGTATCAAAGTGAAGCTTTCGTGAGGGGGCATCTAATGGGCTGGGTGTGGGGTTGAATTAGGGTCATTCTGCGCATGCGCGGTGGCCCAAGGGTATGAAAATAGACGTGTTGGGATGTAGGGGAGCCCCTAATGGTCCAATGAGATCGAGTGAGGTATCCATGTGAAGCCTAGGTGAAGGGGCATCTGGTGGGTTGGGTGTGCGGTAGGAATATCATTCTGCGCATGCGCAGACGCAATGCGGAGCTCTCGTCCAATCAGAAGCGAATATTTCAAATCCGTCGCAGAGCTCTCGTCCACTCAGAAGCGAGTATTTTGACCCGGTGCATTATGGCACATATCCAAGATGGCGGCACGTATGTTCAAGATGGCGGCACATCCGGTGTCGAAAACTGGCCATTTCGTCGGAATGTGGTCACCAAGTGTCGAAAACTGGACCCTGTATGGGTCCCGCTAGACGTTTTGGAGCTAGGGGAGCCACTAGTGCTCCAATGGGATCGAGTGAGGTATCAATGTGAAGTATTCGTGAAGGGGCATCTGATGGGCTGGGTGTGGGGTTGACATATCGGCATTCTGCGCATGCGCGGTGGCCCAAGGGTATGGAAATAGACGTGTTGGAGTTTAGGTGGGCCACTAGTGGGTCGATGGGATCGAGTGAGGTATGCATGTGAAGCCTAGGTGAGGGAGTTACACTAGGGTGTCGTATCCATTCTGCTGCGCAGGTCACGTGGGTTTGTGACGTCACTTCCGGGTTACACCTCCAAACATAGCAGAGTTCCAATGTTTACTTAGATGTCCGTATGTTCAACGTCCGGGGTGTTTCTCACCCCGGTCCCCCAGCGTGCGCGCGCGCGCGCGGGTTCTCCGGCCGCAGCGCGCGCGCGCGCGTCATTACCGGCAGTGCGCGCGCGCGGGTCAAAAGGTCACATCCAGGTCAAAAGGTTTCCCTTTCGGCAAGGTTCGGAGACTACATAGAACTTATAGTCATCAACTTAATCTATACGTGTTGGACGAGTCTTCACTCACCGTATACACGCACCTCAATGAAATGCCCGCTCCAAACCTAGACCAAAACACGTACTTGGTCTGTGGGCTGATTTCATTGGCTCTCTATTTTACTATAGTGCTCTTGCATTCTAACCTTGATGGGTTACATTTTGGCCCCATCCTACACCACTGATTTCAGTTTGACTGAATCTCCACATTGGGCATTTATGCATTATTTATTCTGTATTATACAATCGGATAGCGGTTGTCCTGAATAACAACAAGTTCAGCAATGTTTATATATTTTATTATCCCCAATGTTACATCATACCCAGGCTGGGGGAGCCGCCCTGGTTATGTTTAGTATGTTAACAGCAAAACAAATTGAAATATCAAACACCATGTTTTATTATTTAACGCACCGTCACATTAGGTACAAGTGTTTACTGAGCTAAAGTCAACGATCAGCATGTAGACATAGAGAGTATGTGCGGCATGTTATGGTATTCATCAGTGCGCGGGTGACGCATTCAACCGATGGCGGTGGTCGGTCAGCTTGGTCAGGAAAAACGTGATATTGGTTACCCTCTCTACCACCCATTGTATGTTGGGGCGTTGACGATGTGCCCATCTCAAGGGTTCCACGGTGTCCAGTATCTCCAGCATCGTCTGTAGTGACCTCCGGTTAATGATGGTGAACGGCTGGTCAGACACATAGATATTATTGCCGGGATAATAATACCGTAACTGGCCCGTCTTTTTGTGACGTAAGATGTACCCGAAAGCGACATTCAATTTGAAGGCCGTAGTTTGATCTTTGAAGATGGCTTCCACGTAGCTGCGTAGACGGGTGCGGTTGGTCAGTGGAAAATTGTAAATATCTTGAATAGGGCCATGAGGGTGGAAACAGTGCCGTGTCATGGATCAATGGCGCCGATCGATGTCACTCACTGGATGGTTGTCCTGTAAGAGATCGCCCAGAAAATGTTCGATGTTGTCAGACGTATGACTCGAAACCGTAACGCTGGGGTCCGGCTGGATATCCAGGCTCTTCTGAACAGTGGGTATAGGCGGGCTCTCCTTCATCGCATCACCAGTGGCGTTCGTCTCCCCGGGCTTACCTTCACTGGGTCTGACCTTCCGCGGCTCCTCTTCAGTAGGAAGTTGTCGCCCAAACCGTAGAGACGGACCATGAATCAAACGCTGATGCCGTCTTAACTGACTGAAGCGTTGACCACAATCCTCGCATGGACGCTTGCGTCGCCCATGAATTGAACGTTCGTGGCGCAGTAACTGATCCTCCCGATTAAATGACCCTGCGCATGTTATACAAGTATACCGTGCATCGTTGTGGGTGGAGGCCTCGTGGCGTCGAAAATTATCTAGACGAGTAAACTGCCTCTGACAAGTTGTGCAAGTGAACACCTTGGTGGAATCGCCCAGAAAATGTTCGATGTTGTCAGGCGTATGACTCTGTACCGGGGCATGAATCAAACGTTGATGTCGCAGCAACTGACTGCGTCGTTTGAAGAGTTGACCACAATCCTCGCATGGACGCTTGGGTGGCCCATGAATTGAACGTTCGTGGCGCAGTAAATGATCCTCCCGATTAAATGACCGTGCGCAGGTTATACAAGTATATCGTGCATCGTTGTGGGTGGAGGCCTCGTGGCGTCGCAAATTATCTAGACGAGTAAACTGCTTCTGCCAAGTTGTGCAAGTGAACATCTTGGTGGTTGACAGAGTGTCTGATGAAACGGCCAGGCCGCCTCCCTTTTATAGCACGCTAGCTGGTAATCTATTTTTAGCACACTCTACCCCAAGTCGAGGATCAAGACTGGTGTACTGGTGTACGACTGAGCCGCATTGCGCGCGTGCGCATGAAGACCCTCATACATACCTCAATACAGGCGCAGACGCGAAGTGCCCGGATGTAAAAATGACGTCACTTCCGGTTTGGGTGAATGGAGCGTGACCTTTGGACATGCCCAGACTTGTCTGACCGCCATTGTTGGAAAATGGCGGATAATGGCGGCTAATGGCGCAAGGTGACCGCCATTGTGGAAAACCCCACAGACAGGTCAGTACATGCATTTCTATGATGTTCACAGGTTATTCACGCATAATAAAAGGATTGATCTGTAATCTGTGTTGTTGTTGTTGTTGCTCTCTTTTTTGGACTAACCCATCAGAATAGTACGTATCACGGACTACACCCGTAGAGCTAGGCGCGCATGTGTGACCTGGTCTATAAAACACGTCCCTCTGGATCCCACACCTTCATTTCTACGGTTCCAGAGCCATGACGGAGATCCAGCCCTATGCGACTCGCATTTTACAGCATTCCACCGCGGTGAATTCCCTCAGGGGTTACCGAGCAGTGGTTCGGTCCATGTTTGCAGATGGCGACGACAACGAGGGGCGACGCCAGATCCTGAACGAGTTCACAGAAGCGGTCCTCGACAGAGTGCACTCGATGGAGAGGTGTGCCATCACTCACCACTACTGGACTATGACAGCCATCCTTGATGCTCGGGCTATGGACCACGAGCGCTCACGCCGGAACCAGCGACGGCTGGTTGGCCTCACAATAGTCTGTGCCCTATTGACCCTGGCGCTGTGGTATTGACAGTGGGACTATAAATACGAGGGTCAGACAGAGTGTGTGTCATTCAACGATCGTCATTGGAGCAAGCATGTCACCCGTCCTACGAGCCATCCTTCCCCTTACACCCCGGGTGGGGTTACACGTCTATGAAGATAAAGTCACCCTCGTGGAAGACCGTGGAGATGTTTGCTGGTCGCCCGCTGAGACCGTATCGAATACGGTTACGCTACACCGTGACGGCTGGACCAAATTTAAACGGGTGCTGAGCGGCGAGCTCGATGGACACGTCATCCACATAGACAATGCCATCTACGTATACCGTGGACCCTTCTTCCCACGTCTGGGCCGCTACCAAGATCCTACGCGAAGCTTCACCCTAGACCCCGATCTGTGGATAGCCTTCGAGAAAGTGGTGCCTATCGTGGACCAGCTGTTTACACCGGACGAGCGGTCATCAGACGAGTTGGAGTGGGCTCGTGCCCTGAGAGAATCGACGGCAGAACCCAATGAACAACTGTCTAGCCATGAACCCGACGACGATGCCATTGATTACCCGGCTAGACTCAGTCAGCCCAGTGATATGACCACCTGATCCTTTGATCTCACGGGTTTCTCCCTATAAATACGAGAGACAGTCAACTCTGGTACCATTCACGTACTGACCATGGCGGAGCATATGATACTGGCGTATCTCAGCTTGACCCCCGAGGTTTTCCTGCACGTGTATGTGGATAAGGTCGATATCATGGAGGAGGTGGGAGACATCTGTGATGCGGACCCTACACAACCGTGCCCGGCTCACATTCGTTTGTCCCGAGAGGGCTGGACCAAATTCAAACGGGTGTTGTCTGGTGAACTGGACGGCGACCTCATCCACTTGTGTCACGATGTGTACATCCGACGCGGCCCTTTCTTTGCTCAATTGGCTCGGCTAGATGGGGGTACAGTGTATTTTACCCTTCACCCTGATCTATGGTCTGCATTGGAAGATGCCGTGGTAGATGTGGATCAAGTGCTTATCAAGCGGTCATCAGACGAGTTGGACTGGTCATTTACCATGGACACTGTGAAAGCCAATGAAGAAAATCAGAAACCATTTTGTCACCATGAAGCGCTGGGAGAAGGTGTTGGATAACTTATACTACAGTCCCGACAGTCCGGCGGCCTATAGTGCATTGTCGGCTCTCTATCGAGCGGCCAAACCCCAGGGGATACAACGCGCCCAAGTCCGAGATTGGTTAAGAAAACAAGACACCTATACCTTACATCGAGCTGCCCGTCGCCATTTTCTACGGAACCGGGTCATCGTGGGAGGACTAGATGCCCAATGGCAAGCGGACTTGGTCGATATGAGTGCCTTTGCCAAACAAAACGAGGGGAATCGGTATATCTTGACGTGCATCGATATCCTGTCAAAGTATGCGTGGGTGGTACCCATCCGGACGAAAACGGGGGCGAATCTCATAGCGGTGTTCAAGGACATCTTCAAGACTGGGCGCAAACCCTTGTATTTGCAAACCGACGAAGGCACGGAATTCCTCAACCGACCGTTCCAAGCCTTTCTCAAGAAACAGAAGGTCTTCTTCTTTCACACCTACAACGAGACCAAGGCTTCCGTGATGGAAAGGTTCAACAGGACATTCAAAGGCCGCATGTATAAATATTTCACCTATAAGAATACAAGGCGGTACATCGATGTTCTCCCGAAACTTGTAAGGGGTTACAATCGAGCCTATCACCGGAGTATAGAGAGAGCCCCCATTACCGTGACCCAAAGCAATGAAGCCCAAGTCCGCCGTGTCTTGCACCCCAGGCCATCGCAGCGAACGACGAAGGCGGTGTACAAGGTCGGGGACCCTGTACGGATCAGTAAAGTCAAGGGCAAGTTCGAGAAAAGTTACTTGCCCAACTGGAGCGATGAGCACTTCCTGATTAAACGGCGCCTATCCCGACAGCGGCGAGTCTATGAACTGAAAGATCTTCAAGGGGAACCGTTGCTAGGGACGTTTTACGAGACGGAATTACAGCCTGTCGTAAAAACACAGCAAGACTACTACACGGTGGAGCAGATTTTGAAAACGGAACGCCGACGTGGCAAACTGTTTCATTTCGTCAAATGGCAAGGCTGGCCCAGTTCTTTCAATTCCTGGGTCGCGGCCAACCAGGTGAAACGACTATAAAGCCAGACACCACTGCCGTGATCCTTCATTCCACGTCCGACCACAGTGCTATGGACCAACAGCAGCTGCCTCTGAACACAGCGTCTCCCAAAACGCGCAAAGCGCAAGTGGGCTTTGTGGTGCTAGTGCTAACCCTGCTGAGTGTGCTGTACGGAGGTGTGTTTTACGAGGTAGCCTATGTCAGCACGTTACTTAACCAACTGAGAACACCAGCCACCAGCGAAACCGGTCTACAGAGAGCACCAGTCAACCCCGTATCGAGCCCAGTCACCACCACCACACCCCGTGTACAAGCCACGTCGAGCTCCACACCAAGATCCACACCTACACCAAGTACACCCACTACGTCTCAAGACCCACCACATTTCATCCCTCACAGTGAACCGACAACGACGACCCACGTTGTACCCACCCCCATCATCATCCCTCACAGTGTACAGACAACGACGACCGACGTTGTACCCACCACCACTCCAGTTCACTCGTAGGAAATTTACAAGAGCGGGTTACCACGACAACGAATACACCTCGAACCATGGACCCTCGGTGGCAGCATCCCTTCACGTGTCCCATCGCAGGACCCACGGGCTCCGGCAAAACGCACTTCGTCCGGAAGCTCCTTCAACACGCCGACAGCATGATCACCCCACCCATTGCCCGAGTTGTGTGGTGTTATGGAGAATGGCAGGCAGCGTATGCAGCAATGCCCCACATCACGTTCGTTGAAGGCCTACCCAACCTGGCCGATTTGGAACCCGACACCTTGGTGGTTCTGGATGATCTCATGGCGGAGACGGATGCGCGGGTCACCCAACTCTTTACCAAAGGCAGCCACCATCGACGGCTCAGCATCATCTACATTGTGCAGAATCTGTTCAGTAAAAACAAAGAACATCGGAACATCAGCTTAAATGCCCACTACCTGGTGGTCTTCAAAAACCCGAGAGATACCACTCAACTGCTGCACCTGGCGAGACAGATATATCCCGGCCGCACACCGTTTGCGTTGGAAGCCTTTAAAGATGCCACAACCCCTCAGCACGGGTATATGCTCTTCGACCTCAAGCAAGCCACCCCCGACCACCTTCGACTACGGACCGGCATCTTTCCCGGAGAGACCCACCACGTGTTCATACAAAAATAATGTAAACACATCCACAGTGGCGCCCCCAGCTGGGGTCTGTGTGTTTGATGATGAGGAATAATAAAAAGAATGAATACCACAGCAGGGTTGACTTTGTCTCTGTTCTCTGAAGTAGATAAAAAGAGCAGAGTTGTGGGTTCTAGCATTAGTTGTACATGATGTCTGCGCGAGTACGGAAGCACGTCCCGACGCTCCGTGTATTGAAGACGGCCCCACCCGAGTTGGTCCGAACCATTGTACGCGGTGCGGACCCTGACCTTGTACGCTGTCTGTGCGAGATCGGGTACAACCTGTTAAAAGGCAACGTACCACTGACTCCGGCTCAGAAGACCAAGTTGACCAAGCATAAGACAGGTCTCCGAACCCTAGTCCAGAAGCGAGTTCCTCAAACACAAAAGAAAAAGGTGTTACAGAAAGGCGGCTTTCTCGGGGCCATCTTAGCACCGTTGGCCGCTTCCGTGTTGGGTCCAGTATTGGGTGGACTCTTCGGCCGACAATGAACCACACGAAAAAAATGGTCCTCGTCGAACCTCGGTTGCTTCAAAACCTCCAATCCCCTACCCTGTCCCACCTACGGTGAAGACCATAAACAACCTCGATGGAGAGATGCAACAGATCTTACAGAGACCGGGGTTAAGCGACAGTGAGAAAGTACAACGGTACAATGAGACGCTTCAACGGTACATGACGTTCATGGACCAATACAAAACCCTCTCTACCCCACCACCACCACCACCACCACGTGACACACCACCGACCTCAGCACCCCTCCAACAGCCGCCATTACCAGGGGTAGCACCCACAGCCCCACAGTGGGTGGAAGACGAAGTGCTGAAGAGTGTACCTGCATCGTTCAAGAAACAAGCTGGCCTGGTATTACAACGGATGAAACAGAATCCTAATATGACTTGGAATGATAAAGGCGAACTCCTGGTACAGAATCAGGTGGTCCCCGGCACCCACATGACGGATTTAGTGAATGACCTGATGCGTAAACGCAGATCGCACACGGATCCTCGAGGATGGGAGGCCTTCGCTCAAGGCTTGAAAAACATGCATGTACCACAGGAATTGGTGGGGAACCCCCACCGCTGGGCCTTTATGCAGCAAACCCAGCAATCGCCGAGTCGTGCACCACGACAGATTCCACAACCTTGGGAAGCCGACTGGGAACCGGAGTCACCCCCAAAACTCCACTACCACAACGGGCACCTTCATTTCAAACCTTTAAAAAACCACCCTTGATGAGGACACCCCACATCTCCAGAGCCGTGACACGTAGCAAATCAACGCGACGAACACGACGCCGGACACAACCACCCAAGGTCTGGAACACCTATTAAAACCAACAGCAGCAGCAGGACAGCTCAGTCGCCATGTTTTACCTCACCCTACCCAATAACAGTTCGCTGGATGTGTTTCCTGACAACACCGTGGCCAAGTACGTGATCCAGTTACCGCAACCGTTGCATTTACCTGGACGATGGGAATGTGGCCTCGTGGATATCCAATACCCTTACTCGTGGTACAACGTGCGAGCCAATGAAGTGTGGTACGAGGTGACCTACGAAGGAAAAGACACCCGACTCACCCTCCCCGAAGGCCAATACGATACTCCCAAGGAGTTCATGGGTGGGCTGTCAAGACTGTTGCATTATAAGGCTCTACGGGAGGTCACGAATACTTCAAAACCCATCAAAGCCTATCCCTTCAAGAATCACGTGAACTTCGATTACAACGCACACAACGACAAGGCAGAGCTTATCGTCACCGCCAACGCGAGTGTCGTACTGAGTCCTATCCTACAGCAAATGCTGGGGTTCGATCTCCGGACGTTCGCTGGTCCCATCGCCCACCAAGACGAGATCCCGATGGATATGAATTCGGGTATGTACGGACTCTACGTCTACTCGGACGTGGTGGACAGCCACATGGTGGGCGATATCAACACACCTCTGTTACGGGTGGTGCCCATTAAAAAGTTGTATGGAGATCAAGTCACCCACAGTTTCACCCACATGCTCTACCTGCCCGTACGACAAACCCACATCAACACGATCACGGTGGATATAAGAGATGACACGGGACGACCGGTGGCATTCGAACGCGGGAAAGTGGTGGTGACACTTCATTTTCGACAAGCACGTGCTCCCCACTTTGTATAATGAAGGTGCCTTACGAGTGCGATGCACGCAGCTATATGGACTATTATGCCCAACAGGCTGGGGGTGGCTTTCCGGTTTTTAGTGGTGCACGCATGCAACGTGGACATGGACTGGGGAACATACTCGGGAGCATCGTCAAAACGTTCCTGCCCTTGGTGACGCGGGGGTGAAAGCAATCGGCAAACAAGCGGTACGCAGTGGACTGCAAGTGGCCGTTGATGTCTTGGGGGTACGGCACCTAAAGAAGCCTTGAAACGGCGGGCCAAGGAAGCGGGAGGCGTCTTGGTGGCCAAAGCACAACGCACCGTAGGGAATAAAAGAGCTGCCCCACCGAGACCACGCACCAGTCGACGACCGACCCAGCGACGACGCACATCGAAGACCCAGGATATCTTTTCTTAAACATGTCCTTGATCCACGCCGAGTCCTGCCCCTCCACCAACAGTGAATTTGATTTGTGGACCGTGCCGCCCACACAGACCAGTGCCGAACAAGGATTATGGGTGGAGCATTTCCCGCTGTCCAGCATCAACGCAACAGGGCCCATCGAGTTCACCATCAGTAATGCGGATACGGCCTATGTGGATTTAGCCCATACCTACTTGTATGTGAAAGCCAAGATCGTCAATGGAGATGGCACCAGAATCGCCGACCAAGCAACGGTGGGCCCGACGAATCTCTGGCTGCACTCGATGCTTCAACAGGTGGATATATTTCTCAGCGACAAACTCATCAGTGACTCGACCAACACGTACCCCTATCGAGCCTACATCGAGACGCTGTTGTCGCATGGGCGAGAGGCTAAAAAATCTCAACTGACAGCCACTTTATTCTACCAGGACAGAGCCGAGCACATGGGCGCAGAGAACGACAATACGGGATATAGCAAACGGAAGGCTTTGACCGCGAACGGCGTCTCGGTGGATATGATCGGTCGACTGCACGCAGACATGTTCATGCAAGACTGATACCTCTTGAACAAGATCCCCATCAAAATCCGACTGATAGGGGCGCCTCCCACCTTCGGCTTGATGGCCACTAACGTAGAGGCGCATGTAGCTGACTATAAGATTGTCATCGAAGACGCAGTCCTGTATGTCCGAAAAGTGAAACCGAATCCAGCCGTTCAATTGGGACACATGAAAGCCTTGGAAACAAAACCAGCCCAGTACCCTATCCGACGTGTACAAACCAAAGTGTTCTCTGTGTCTGCTGGAAATATGAGCGCCAACAAAGAAAACCTGTTCCTGGGGGAACTACCCAAGCGATTGATCCTGGCCTGTGTGGAAAATACCAGTTTCAGTGGAGCCTACCCAGAGAACCCGTTTGACTTTAAACATTTCGGCATCAATTTTGTGGCCCTGCATGTGGATGGACAACAGGTCCCAGCCACGGCCTTAACACCGAACTTTGGGCGCGCGAATTTCATTCGAGCCTATCAGAGCCTGCTTACAGCCACCGGTCAAATCAACCAGGACGAAGGGAATTTCATCAGTCGGGAGGACTACGGGAACGGATACACGTTGTTCTGTTTCGATCTGACCCCCACCTTAGAGAACGACCATCAGCTGGCCCTGGCCAAGCAAGGCAATTTACGGTTGGAAATCCACTTTGCACGAGCCCTAGCGACCACCGTCAATGTGATCTGCTACGCCGAGTTTGACAACATCATTCAAGTGGACAAAGCGCGCAACGTTCTGTGTGACTTCTCCACCTAACATGGATACAGACCAGATAACCACCGTGCTGGAGAATGACCCAGAGACACGTATGGTGTTTCAAGGGGTGTTCGCCCGAGATGTGTTCCCATTAGACCGTATGTATCCTGCTGCATACGTTCTCAACACGGACCCGATGGATCGGTCCGGTGAACACTGGGTGGCCGTGTACTTGACAGAAGCGCAGGGCGAATACTTTGACCCGTACGGCCTGCCACCCCTCCATCCCGATTTAACAGACTTCATGGATCAAGGCACAGAGACGTGGTGTTGGAGCAGTCAAACGTTGCAGAGCCTGACCAGTAGCGTGTGCGGACAATATTGCTTGTTTTACCTGTACCATCGATGCCGGGGAAGACCCTTATCTACCATCGTACAGATGTTTGACGAGTACCCCAAGGCTGAGGACCGCGATGTACTCGTATATGACTGGGCCGCCCATCATTTCAATGTACAAGTCCCGTTCTGGGCTTGAATTCTTTCAATGTACACACGCCCCTGTTCTGGGCTTAAGTTTACAAGCCCCCTGTTCTGGGCTTCAGTTCTTTCAATGTACAAGCCCCCTGTTCTGGGCTTCAGTTCTTTCAATGTACAAGCCCCTTGTTCTGGGCTTCAGTTTGTTGTTGTTACTGAATAAAAAACAAAATGAGATCTCACCAAAAAACCCTGTCTTCTGTGTTTTATTCATAATGCATCAATGCCCAATGTGGAGATTCAGTCAAACTGAAATCAGTGGTGTAGGATGGAGCCAAAATGTAACCCATCAAGGTTAGAATGCAAGAGCACTATAGTAAAAATAGAGAGCCAATGAAATCAGCCCACAGACCAAGTACGTGTTTTTGGTCTAGGTTTGGAGCGGGCATTTCATTGAGGTGCGTGTATACGGTGAGTGAAGACTCGTCCAACATGTATAGATTAAGTTGATGACTATAAGTTCTATGAGCATAATGCATGAAACTGGCTTTGAACACCGTATTAGCCAGTCAGTGGCCTAGAATGGCTCGCGCACTGCCGGTAATGACGCGCACTTCCGAAGAACCCGCGCGCGCGTGCTGCGGCCGGGGCAGGGCGGGGCGGGCCGGGCCGGGAAACACCCCGGAGGTTGAACATACGGACGTCTAAGGGGAAACATTTGGAACTCTTCTATGTTTGGAGGTAGTTTTAGTGAAAAACCCGGTAGTGACGTCACAACCCCCACGTGACCTGCGCAGCAGAATGGATACGACACCCTAGTGTAACTCCCTCACCTAGGCTTCACATGGATACCTCACTCGATCCCATCGACCCACTAGTGGCCCACCTAAACCCCAAGACGTCTATTTCAATACCCTTGGGCCACCGCGCATGCGCAGAATGCCGATATGTCAACCCCACACCCAGCCCATCAGATGCCCCTACACGAATGCTTCACATTGATACCTCACTCGACCCCATTGGACCACTAGTGGCTCCCCTAGCTCCAAAACGTCTAGCGGGACCCATACAGGGTCTAGTTTTCGACACTTGGTGACCACATTCCGACAAAATGGTCAGTTTTCGACACCGGATGTGCCGCCATCTTGAACATACGTGCCGCCATCTTGGATATGTCCCATAATGCACCGGGTCAAAATACTCGCTTCTGATTGGACGAGAGCTGTGTGACGGATTTGAAATACTCGCTTCTGATTGGACGCGAGCTCCGCATTGCATCTGCGCATGCGCAGAATGATATTCCTACCGCATACCCAACTCATCAGATGCCCCTTCACCTAGGCTTCACATGGATACCTCATTCGACCCCATTGGACCATTAGGGGCTCCCCTACATCCCAACACGTCTATTTTCATACCCTTGGGCCACCGCGCATGCGCAGAATGACCCTAATTCAACCCCACACCCAGCCCATCAGATGCCCCCTCACGAAAGCTTCACTTTGATACCTCATACAACTCCATCGGTCCATTAGGGGCTCCCCTACATCGCAACACGTCTATTTTCATACCCTTGGGCCACCGCGCATGCGCAGAATGACCCTAATTCAACCCCACACCCAGCCCATCAGATGCCCCCTCACGAAAGCTTCACTTTGATACCTTATACAACTTCATCGGTCCATTAGGGTCTCCCCTACATCCCAACACGTCTATTTTCATACCCTTGGGCCACCGCGCATGCGCAGAATGACCCTAATTCAACCCCTCGGAATATTTTATCTAGGGATTACTTTTTCTCCGCGGAAGCTTTTTCCCGCGACCGAATCACCGCCAAAACCGCTGCCAGACCGTATCACCGCGGATGAATACATCCCCTCCAACAATTGGAACTTTCCTGTGCTGCAGGTAGCTTTTGGTGATTCTGCCGGAACTATACTGCACTTGACCTCTCCTCCTCAAATTCTCCCCAAATGACCTCTACATCCGGGTGAAAATTAACCCAATTTACGCGCTGTATACTACTCATGTATTTGTGGGCTGTGACGTCATTTGTCATATCATCACAGTGATGCTATATTTGATATCACTGCAGTGAAAATATAGCTTTTATTCAATTGATGATTTTCACTATCTCATCACCAAGTATATAATAAATTATATTATTATATTTTCATCAAGCAGTAGAAGTAACACAATAATATATTTTTGTATCCATTTTCCGGCAAGTCCGCCTCAAAATCTTTATGACCTTTTAAATTGCATTCTGATGGACCGAGCACAGTTTACATAGCTAGCATTTAAAGGGTCTCCAGACTGTAGTTGGCTATCATATTGCCTCTACCAAAAGCTGGGCATTTTACATTTCATGGTTTCAGCGGGTATCGATGGCATCTCGCAGTCGCAAGTGCTTTCCGATGATATGTCGGTCGCATTCGTGCATATAGCTGTTGTCGCTTTATTGGGTCACATACATTTTTATATATTCGTCGTCTAATTACATAGCAGATGAAAAGTTTCGGCCATCTAGCCCTAGGGGAATATGCCTTTTTGCGAACAAGGCAAAAATGCCCTCCACTGCATCCGAGCAGGTGCTCTCAAAGTACGCAGTTGGGGATAGGAAGGAATATATAGTTATACGACTTTGTGACGTATTTTAGAGTCATGCGTTTCGTTTACTCTATTTGCTTTTTTGTGAATTCTTTGTTCACAGCAGCTATCAAAGTGTGAAAAATCCATGATTGGTAAAATAATTTTCATCCATACATATGGCGGTCATTTTTGATTTCAAAATAACAGTCATTTTTACCTATTTTCAACAAGTTATTAAAAACGAGTAATATGGAGAGCTATCACAATATCCAATTTGAAATTGATGATGGCTGCCAAAAATCCAAGATGACCACCATTTATGGTTGAATTATCCGACATCTCCCTTTCTCTACATGTATGCAGAATTTCAGTGGCTATACATCTGATTTGGATCATATTAATTAAAACAGTTTCTAGAAAATATATAGTAGCTGACACTGTGATTAGCGAATATGACTGACGAACTAACGCATTGGGGGCGGGTGCATCCGCATGTGTCCGGTTAACTAGCACCCTATTTTAAGGATACGTAACCCCCCTGAGGCAGTTTTGTACCCCTCTTGATAATTTGTCTTCTGTATATATTTTATGAAAGCCTATTTGCTGAGAAATTCACGTATGTAATTTGCAAAACTGTTGCTTCTACCGTGTAAAAAATTGTCAAATTAAAATGAAATGAAAACAATAGCCTCCATTTTTCAATTGAAATTTCGTGAAAACTTTATTATATCTCAAATTTGATGGTAAACCTTGATCAAAGACAACTAGAACTAGTAAACAGCGTCTCCGTTTTTATAAGTTCGGCTTAGTTTTTGAATTATTCAACCTTTAATGTAGAAAGTTATAAAATAATCAAATTTTGCCAATTCATTTTCGTTAAAATGCTATAAAATTAGAACTAGGCAGAAATTTAAAAAGTCAAGCGCTATTTACTAGTTCTAGTTGTCGTTGATCAAGGTATACCATCACATTTGAAATATGTTAAACAGTTTTGCCAGCTGTTTTGTCATATTTCCAAAAATATTACTGGGGATGTTGGCAGATATTCTGAAAACTGGGCTCCAGCTGCATGTGGCAAAATTTTAACGCTTAATGAAGTAGCTTCTGGAACAACTGCAACCGCTACTAGCGGAGGAAGAGGAATACTAAACGGAAGACAATGGAATACTAAGCAGTGCTTAATGCTTCACCTTCGTACGCAAATACAAGATGCTAATTGAAAACAAAATTACCAATGGAATCCCAGCTCCGTAACGTATTGCCGATTGGAAAGTCACATAATTTCCAACAAGAGCAAAAGAACTGGCAAAAGTACATATCGTCTTACACTTATATCTTCTGAAGAAAATTAGCAATTGTTTTGCTGACCATCAGTATTGCACACTGGACAATCGCTGCGTTGGAGCCCGGTGAATGACCACTAATGCTACTCATGTGCGTTTAATGTTTTGACAGTTCCACAGGACAGCATACTGATGGTTCCTTATCTTATAATCAAAGAATTGAACACTTAGAAAGATTTTTGACAGATGATGGGTATACCATCTCTCATGAAAGTATCCAGAACACACGTCCTCATATTGACGTTTGGGAAATGCATTTTAATGAATTCGCCTCCTTTACACTGAATCAAAGGAATGCCCAGGCCCAGTATTAAAGATCAGATTGGGAGGGGGTGGCACTGTTTGGTGGAGCGCAGATTGGTGTTGTGAATGCGGTCCTTGGTCCTTGACAAGACTGCATGTATAATCCTATAATTTGTGCGCAAGTACGAGAACATTATTTTTGTACCTTCAACGTATCTTTTTCTCGTTGTTCTATAGACATTTTATTATTACTTGGCACCAACTACCTACACTCTATTTGTATTAGAGTACGATTTCAATGTGCTAGTCTAAAACCAATCACGCGATCTGTCCTGGCCATAAAGGAAAGGAAAATAATTGTGTTATCCCTAGAAAGTAAGCCGTATGACAATCATAGACCTAGGTATTTATGATACCATCAAAACTTGCTTTGGATGGGTCTAGCCTTATTGTAGTTTTATAGGTTCTAGGCAGACAGGCCTCGAGTTATATCATAACTCACTGTGTCGTAAAACTCATTTTTATACGCCACATTTATATTATTTGCATGACAAAAATTAATTTGCTAGAAGCACTCCTATTCTGCCACAACGTTTTATTTGGAAAGACGATATACAGCTAATGTTTTGTATGTGTTTTCTGTGCGACATTTATTTATTACAATATTGATTCCATCTCATTTCGCGCTTTTTTTACTCGGGCTATGCCCATGATGCCGATGCAGCAAAAGCGGGCACAGTAATTCGGACAAGCCAATAATCGATGGCATGTCGTTTCGCGTGGGGCAGGTCGCTTTCTTCAGCACACTACACATACCAGGTATTTTTGTCTCCGGCACTTTCAATATTCGCTATATGGATTATCAACGTGTGACGTAGTATAACGTGATTAGATAGTAGTCCCGATAAGTTAGAAGCGGACAGGCAAACTTTGAGAGATGATGATTGGTACACGCGAAATCTCTACAGCTATGGGTCAGATTCAAACTGAGGGGTACATCGCGGAAGGCCCCACACAGTGGTCGCCAGTTGGCGTGCTCTATATCAACAATTAGTGTTTGTCAAAGCTAAATTCTCATACCGAACCGGTCAGTAAGCAAAATCTGTAAGTACTGTTGACTTGACACAAGGACTTTCAGCATGATGGTCAAAACACTTTTCCAAAATACCTTATTTCGACATGGGTCAGTAAGCGGAATCTGTAAGTACTGTTGATTTGACCCAATGCATCTCCAGCACGATGTCCAAAACGCTTTTCCGAAATAACCCTTATTCACGTAGATTTGAACCAATAAAGCTCCTATTACAGTTCGCTGTTGTTGTTTTAAAGCAAGTATACATGATGGAATTTATTCTAGACGTTCACAGTATATGGAAGAATAATAGCCTCACACATAGGGAACAATCTATCGTTTCAGGAAACGATAAACTAACGATAATGTATACAATACAATACAATACGTATACAGAGTACGAGAAGAACTAAACTATAGAACAGTGTCGACATTATTTACAATATCTACAGATGAGAATACAATGTTATGAAATTGGAACTACTGGACTACTCGGAGAGAACCACCGCCCGTCGGCAAGTAGCCTGACATTGAGAGAAGCACCTGACACGACTATTCAGAGGATATGTACAGAGGATATAGATCAGGCTACGTCGAATCCTAGTCCCATCGCTCGTTACGCGTTCTGTATGTTCAATATTCAAGTAGAACTATGCTAAATCAGTCTCAATGATCCATATAATTGTTGTCTTTCGCAGTTCTATACGGATGTCTTTGTTTCGTAGCTCAATAAATGGTAATGTAATGGCGCCTCAGCAATTGGTCAGTCCGCCATGGAGAAATATACATTCATTTCAACAGTGAGTGGCTGTCTGGCTGACCACTCTTCGTACTATTATCTGGTACTATAGTCAAATCCATTATCAACGATATCTCTCTTGAGGGTTATCAATATGGGAAAAGCATCGGTATAGCTAATAATGGAGGCTGCGATAAATATAGTGGCCAGACATATCAGGCTTATTCACCTGATGTGGATGGGATCAGAAAACGATTCTGAAAGGAATATAAATATAAATTCTACATCTTTCATCGATTTGTTACCGATTTCTAAGCCAAACGTGAAATTGTTTATGCCCTTCGTGGACTAGACGTCTCAATTTTATATTCATAAAATAGACGCGTGTTTATAAAAATGTATATGTCATACCAACAGGGCTTGAGTGCGCCATAAGAAAGGTTATCCAGATTATGACACGGAAAATCTTGATTCCCAGCGGCTATTTGCCATTGGTCTGTTTATGCTGTTCGAGAGCCTATAATGACTTTTTCATAGCTCAGGGGAAACATTCTACAACAGAAGTTTCTCCTCTTGGTGGGACCCAAGATGGCCGTCAAATGGTTCGTCAACTCGGAAAATGGTACTTTGGATTGAGACAGACATGTCATAAGTTGTATTCATGAGAACTTTGGGAGCGGTCACGGTTAATTTTGAAATTTCAGTCGAAAATGTGATTTACTTTTCCCATCTAGGTCGATTATTTGAAAATTCAATTATTTTGATTGGTCGATAACGACCATATTTATCGACGGAACAACTCCAAATGGGCGAAACTGAGCGATGACGACCCATTGATCTTGTATGCTAAGATTCACGTTGATCGATTTAGCGATTCCGGAGGGGAAAACCTTTACATGTATTCGCCTTATTCCAATCATTTGTGCCATTTCGTGGAGTTTCTCAGAAACCGCGATAAACCGTCAACAAATATCGCTCGTGCTTCAATTTTGCTTCTCTGTCATTTTGTCCAGGAAATCGACACTATCGAAAGTATCGTTTGCTCAAGCTAAACCATACGGATTCCTTTTTTCTTTGTTTGTAATTGATTTTCGTTCAAGGACATGTTCACGTGAAACAAGATATCGCGATACAATCGCATTTCAAGCGAGAAAAATACAACAATTCAAATATTATATCGGTTTTGAAATTTGTAGAACTAGGGTGAGTGCTCCCAAGGCGTGCATCGAAACGCTGCTCCTGTGTCATGTATCAGTCCATCACATGGTTCTTTCGCTCTTTAGATAAATACGATTGCATCGGAACACACGTACACAGGCGAACCTTGTATGGATAAACGATCCGAAAACCAAGCCCGGTTTCCCTGCGAAGATGTATATTTTATGTAGTTTGTCACGATATTCTCGTGATTGGTCGACTTTTTTTCGCATCGAGAAAATGACAGAAATAGCTCGACTGAATGAAAAACGGTTGGCGCAAACGCTGCTTGCAATAATATACAAACCTTTAATTAAATCTTTATTAGCTGACGATTGCAATACATGTACCTCTGCTAGATCAACACAGATAATTCCAGTAGCAAGCAAACACGAATCAGTTACCCTCTGGGGGTTAACAATATGGTACAGCTTCGGGCATATGTATTCACATTTCTAGACGTTACAGCGAAAAAACATTCCATCGAGTCTTTCTATATGCCTTATCGCAATGGAGATATTACATACGGCAAGAATTACCGACAGATTGCATGCCCAGTAGATATCGATGAAACCTATATCCTACCAAGGTCAGTATCTCCGGGCAGGAAACTCGCGATTCTTTGACCAGATGCCGCATCTATTGATGATAAGTATAACTGGACAGTCGCCAACACTCTATATAAAGCTCACCGTTCCTTCGGCATTCAATAAGCATTAAATCCGAACTACCAAATCAGGCATGCACTCCGACAACACTTCTCTTCGAATGTGCCAGTGCTTCTGCTACATTGAAGTCTCACTGTGCTGGCAATCGAACGCATGGCTATGAAAATATTATCCCAGTTTGAGAAGCAATAGTTCTTTCCCTGACCGCCCTCCTGGCTATTATCGAGGAATGTATCTATTTTATCACGGAACTCCCCGTTACCCAAAATGTCTATTACAGGGAAATCGGAAAATATAAAATAAATATATTTGATGATGAGTATTGCAGAAATGAGAGACGACTGAGAGAGAATTATCAAGTCGACATCACTCACAGATATTCGGCATACGGACAAAGTAAACCTATGAAATACTGATGATTATTAAAGTCCATGCATTCGAAGCTCCTCTTCCATATTATGTAGTAGCGGAATGACTTATCTGTTCGACTTAATATTGAATTAATATTGAATTAATTTGGAGCATATAGTTGTCATATCCTTCCGATTAGAATAGATATGTTCAAATATCATAATAGGAAAAAAATAGTACAAATGAATGTTCTTGATACCTCCGGTCTCTGATAATTTTTTCTTCTTTTGCGTTATGAAATTGCATGAGATGATTAACGTTTAATGCCGTGGATGTATCCTACAAGGATGATCTGCTACATTGTCAGAAGTATTGGTTCAAATTGACCAGATATTTTTGGGTATAGACGTGACGGACACAGAATGTTTGGGTCAAATACAATTTTGACACATACATTTCAGGCGCGGCGGATCGACTTGAATATTGGAGGGGGGAGCAGACGAGGGTGGGACAGGGAGGGGGTGGCTCCCTCCCTGAAACGGGGGTCCGTGGGTCCTCCCCCGTAAACTTTTGGAATTTTAGATTTGATTTAACGCACTTTGGCGCTTCTGAGAACTTTGAAAGGGATAGCATATCTTGCAATAAAACCGACTCATTAGAACTAAAAAAATCCAATCGGCGTTCAATGAAATTTCCCCCACGTTGCTTCGAAAATAATTCACCGATGATATTTGTCAACTATACCCACCCACCCAAGTGAAAAGTTACAGTGTGAACACAACTTTAGACCATTTTAAATATTCAACGAATAAGGGCTTCTGAAGATGTGATCGGGGGGGGGGGGGAGCAGGGGTACTTCCCGGAAAATTTTGAAATTTCGGACGGTTGCCTACACATATCTGACCCATTTCAAGGCACGTCAGTTACAATTATTAGGGGGACCAAAGTGGTCCTTGGCTCCCCTCTTTTCATATTTCCCCCTCCCCCCCCCGGCTCCGCCGCGCCTGCATTTTGGGTATTTTTGACCCAACTATTTTGGATACGTCACGTCTATACAGAAATTCTGAAAATGCACTAACGCCACGTAAATATGAGTTTGAGAGTATTAATACTGGAAATCATATGAGATGATGGCTTACAGATTGTGCATTGTTTCGACTCCTAAATATATATATATTTTTAAAATCTAGTCTCTATATCGTATGAGTAGTGTATCGGCGCTCGGTCAGTTTGCTGTAAAGGCAGTACTATTTTACCGAGTAGAACCTGTCTGACCGACAGCCTTTGATCTTGGTCTGAGAATATGTAAAATTTTGTAACTGTTTGCTTTCTACAGTATTTATCACGAAAAATATATCTTTCCCACGGCCAACGAAAGACAAATGCTTTCAACATGCGGTAAGTGTGGTAGGCGGATAAGGTCAATGCTCTCTCGCTCTCTCGCCTCCATTGCCACAAGGCATTTCTCTATGTCGTTGAACTCTTCATTCTAACACGCCAAAGTTTAATTATTAACCTGACTGAAATTAATTTTCTACATATAGTCCTAGGTTGTAAAGCTTGATTTGATGACTGAGGGATATTGTATTGCTTACGAAACAAGTCACCCTGGACTTATAAATCTCGCTTTGCGTGCACAAGTAGGAATCAAAAGGAAGAAATTGATCAGATTGTCAGAGCTGTTAAATTCTAGAATGATAGTGTCTTACCCCTATCTGGGCTGGGCGATTTGGGGTGTAACGCAGCATGGGGGAAGAGGTCGGAAAGTGTCATCTCTGGCTAAAATGCTGAAACTTACCACTCTATATCTTTGGTTGAAGCTTTACTAGAATGTAAAATAAATTCAACATGGCCGCCATGATGGCGTCATCATGGCGTCATATTTTCAAAGACTTTTGCACGAACAATATTTTATTTCAGAAATATATGAAATAACTGGCGGGAGAATCCTCGCAGTACCAAACCCCTGTTACTATTGAATTTCGTGTCGCCTTAAATGAAGGGCACCATTTCCTTCAATGGAAATTAAGTTTGGTATTAAATCATTCTATTTCACATCATATGATTTACCCCAAGCTTTTGCACGAACTATATTTTATTCCAGAAATATAATATGAAATAAAACCGAACCCCTGTTAGTTTTGAATTTCATGTCACCTTAAATGAAGGACACCATTTCCTTCAATTTTGCTATTAAATAATTGTATTCCACATCATAAGATTTACCCTTAAGCTTTTGCGTGAACCATTTTTGTGTTCACACATTTAACTTACTATATTAATTAAAACTGAGTCCCTAAAGTTTGGGTGCATATGATAAATTTCCTGAATTGAACTGGATTTCTGACCTTGTGGTTCCTCAGACTGACAGATGACAGCATGCAGTTGTCAGTGTGGTTGTTTCATGTGCAGAGAGCTTTCCATGGCTTTCATGTCAGCGCACGTACCACTACCCTCAAGATCATGTTCCCACCCCCAGGGCGCCTCTATCTCCTAAGCTAAGCCTCGCTCGACCCCATACCCTATATATTCCTGGAACTTACACTACTGTCGGGAGTATGTCCTATCCCCGGACACCAAATCCCACCCTCCGTCTTAAATCTTAAATGTTTGGCAATCCGTATTGTGTTGCCGCATACACCAACTGGATTGGGTTTATATTTGTTTCTTGTAGTGGAGATTCGGTCAACAGTTGTCAATAATAGCAGCAAGACGCATGATGTTCAGTTCATAAATCCTTATCACTGACATTTTTTCTAATCCAGAATAATTTGTTTTCTACCGTATAATCAGTGACGGTACACCGCAAAATGACCAACCTATCAAGATCATATGCAAAATGGCTCATTGCAAAATCATGTCAGTGCAAAACTCTTTATTTTGTTCAATGCAAAATATGGAGATGCATTCTGAATCTTGGAAACGAATTTTCGGCGATAGAGATATAACAACATCATGTCGCGCCCTTACAAACATAAACGTGGGGATTGCGTAGGGAAACTGTGGGGTATTGGTGGGCGCGTGGGGTTCGTGTGGGGCGAAGCGTGGTTTGGAACTTTCCTCGTGGGGATAACGTAGGGTTTGTGTGGGGCAGCTGCCCACGGTTATGCAAATTTAGCATAAATATGGGGATTATGTGGGGCTGATGTGGGGATTATGCCGGGTGAATGGGCGAGAATTCAAAGTCCGCGTGGGGATGATGTAGGGCATAACTTTATCTGCTAAATATTCAAAGTGTAACGTGGGGTTCGTGTAGGGAAAATGAACTTCGGAGTTAATCGACTGAGTTGTTTGTAGGGATTAGGTGGGGTGGATTTTTTCCAGCGCTCGTAGACAAAGTGTAATGTAGGGAATGTGCCGGGCTGTGCTGAAAGTTTAAGTCCGGCGTGGGGATGATGTAGGGCAAAATGCTCGCCGTTTTCATAGCTTAAGTTAAACGTGGGGATTTTGTTGGGCAAGCATGTTTTCATGCATAGCCTAAGACGATAGTGGGGTTGAAGTGGGGCGATATTTTATTTGCACATATAGTGTGAGATAGATGTGGGGATCATGCAGGCAGACTGTGAACTCTGTTTTCTTAAAACAGTAACGATTTTGGGCCAGTTTCAGTTCAGTAGCATCAAAAAGACGGATACGCCAACCCACGCAGTCAGAAATCAGGTGATGGGCCATCACTTTTTTGTGGTGCTGGGGTGATGGGGTCTGGTCATCACCCTTTTAGGGTGATGAGAAAAGGTGACGACAAAATCCATCACCCTGAAAAGGTGATGAAACCAGGCCATCACCATAAAAGGGTGATGAGATCCAGTCATGATGAACGACGAGTGGCCATCCTTGGTCATCACCCTAAGAAGTTGATGAAATCTCATCACCTTTTTAGGGTGATGACAGATGAGTGGTCAGACAAGATCATCACCTTTATAAACAGCTATATCCAAATAAATATTGGTTTCCTAAAATATATTTACCTCTACAAAATTTCTGTAATATATCAGTTTCATTATACTGTAAATTGATATAATTTGTAATTTTACCTGACACACGTAATAGGTATAAAAAGATTATTTTTTCATTCACTTGCATTACTAATGGAAAATTTATTTACCCCTCACCAGAAAGATAAAGATTTGACTTGGAAAGTCTATGTAATACGCATAGAGTTGTGTTTAGAAATCAAAGAGTTGTCCTTCTGGAAATTATTAATAGAATCTATGGTACCGAGCTGATGCCATCAACCCAGGCATTGCTATTTGGAAACGATGAAAAAAAGTACAAAATTAAACATTGAAGCTCAGATATGTTTAGGTGAGTTTATCAAAACGACAATACGATTTGAATAAGAATATAATTATACACAAAACTAACAACAAAGAAAAAGTAACTACCCCTAGCAAATCCTAAGCGACCGATATTAGCATAATAACCACATAAATATCTCTAGTCCCCCCCCCCCCCCACCTCAGCAATTAGCTGAATTATGTTTCGATATTGTTCTCTCCGGCCGTCACATGTTGTATTCTATATGTATGTAAGATTGTAATTAATGCTGTGTATTTCAAACTATGTAAAAGTGGGAGACGCAGTAATAAGTCTATCTTAATGCGCTCCAACAATGCACAAAATGCAATAAAGCATCATATAACCCAAGAGTTGTGCCCCCTGTCCTGTAGCTCTTTTGTACCTGTGGGTAAATTTGTTTGCACTCCAGTGAAAGCGGAAGGGCCCAGAATCTGACACCGGGCGATGAAATGCCAAACTTTATCTGTTGTGTTCCGGGCTGCAATGCCGCTGTTAAAAAACGGAACAAAGAGAGGAAATATCCATGGTTGATGTAACTTTTCACCCATTTCCCACCCGAGAGAAAAATGCGTTGCGTCGAAACTGGGTTCAACAGTTCAAATGGTTCGACGCGAAGCGACATGGGGACCAAACAAGTTTACCCGGATTTGCTCCTTACAAGTTACATTTTGAAGGAGGTGTTGGTCCAACTTCGCATAACCCGGTGCCAACATTATTCCCATGGAAGGTGGACGCCAAGAGACGGTTAGTTTCTTTCCCTGTGCCGTAGACAATGATCATTGTTGTTATATTTAGCTCTATCTGTCTATCGCAACTCGGCATGGCTGCACGGGGTCCAACGAATTACCCAATGAACCCAAATGAACCCAAATGAAAGTCAGATTACCCAAATGAAAGCACAATGAACCCAAATGAACAAATATTCACTTCAACGAAGGCCCTATTATATACTAGAATGCAAATTTGGTTTGAATGGAGCGATAGTAAGCCAAAAAGTATCATTCTAGTGAGTCCACCGAAACTTTAACGGCAAAACATTGTAGTCGTGAGACAACGTAAAGGGGAATAACTCACCCTACTGAATCGACAAGTATGATTATAGGTGAAAACCGCCGGTCACGTGTCAAATCACAGTCAATGGTAGGTTTTTTCGGTGCTTTCGTTATCAAGCGTGGGCGTGTGTCTGGCCAGACGACAGTGACCACAGCCGAAAATGAACGATTTTCAGCATATCGATGACAGGTATGGTTACTGGTGTCCAGTCATTTTTTGAAGGGGAGATATCGTACTATATTGTCACCAAATGTAGGGTTATTACTATTTCAAGTTAACAAAAATTTTAAACATTTTTGCGGCCAGAGGTGTTTTTAGGCGTTGGTAGACAGTCCATGGTAGGTATTAGCATCGAATTAAAGTATAAGGAAATGAGCACAAAATGAACACGTGGGAACTTACTACCTGCCTCATGTATGACTGACTCATTCATCTCTCGA
The DNA here is from genome assembly GCA_036873755.1 of Hanleya hanleyi. NCBI lineage: Eukaryota > Metazoa > Mollusca > Polyplacophora > Lepidopleurida > Hanleyidae > Hanleya > Hanleya hanleyi. The sequence goes on from JAVTVY010002203.1 coordinate 30,104, forward strand.
TTCCTTCCACTTGTGTGTGTTTAAGAGAAATATGAACCATTAATAGTTTATTCTCTGTCTGTCTGATATTACGACAGTCCATGGTATCATCATCGGACCGATCGACAGTCCATTGTAGGTCAACATGCACTTGTGAACGATGCACAGAGAGCACATCGTCTGATCCAATGATTCGCCAAATGGACTGTTGCCAAGACAAATGGTAGCTACCATGGACTGTCGACATATCTGATATATTTATGTTGCCTCATTATGTTATGCGGCTTCAATGTGAAGTGATCCAACCTACAGTTCATGGTCGCATGACAAATGGACTGGTGCATTCACCTATAATCATACTCGTCGATTCAGTAGGGTGTAACTTGTCCAAAGTGCCCATCCCTGTCAACTGCCAGAACACCCCTAACAGACCTCTTCAAAATCATCTGTCCGCTCACCCCCCACCTGACTATTCACACCAGCTTGAATCTACTATTTAACCCTCCAGAACACCTCTACACTGACACAGCTCGCATCATCCATAATTTATATAACTCTAGGAGAGAGCTCAATCCCAGCTGAGCATCACCTATATAGTAATTATGTGTTCGGTGGTAATAACCAGTTGAAAAAGTTCTTATTACTACATGTTCTTAGATTAGTTTGTTAACTTGTATTTTGCCATACTCATATCTTGTATTGAGTCGTGCAATAAACAATTGAATTGAATTGAATTGAATTCGCTATCCAAGACCGGGAAAAAATCAATTTCAATCAATCAACATCGCCTACCAAAATGTCGATGCTTCATAGCACAACGAAAATGGCAATGATTAAAAAAAATATATGTAGAAAATAAGACTGAAGGAAATAAAAGATGTGTATGATACATTATTTTCAAGAGCTCATATCGACAGGTTATGACTGTTACTGACCATATGTATTTCGATTGGTTAAACCGTGGGGAACATTACAAAATATTGTCTCGGAAATTATACAGGTTTGGTTTCGCTGGGTTAACACCTCATGGCATGGAATGCAAACGAGACAGAGTTAGTCCCCCTTCCGCTGCCTCGCCGCGACATATACTTTCTGGTTTAAGTTTGTGCTACGGCTGCGTGGAAAATGTTTTTTTTTCATCCATGCGTTCTATTCTGAACATATTTGCATTCTAGTATATAATAGGACCTTCGTTGAAGTGAATACTTGTTCATTTGGGGTCATTGTGCTTTCATTTGGGTAGTCTGACTTTCATTTGGGTTCATTTGGGTTCATTTGGGTAATTCGTTGGACCGGCTGCACGTTGTTGAACAATCAAAACACTGCGGGCGGTTTGAAGCAAGTTTCCTGCTTGTCAACCACATGCAGTTGCCTGGCCAGTAGGATATTGGATGGTCGATGTCTACGTATAATTATTTCCAATAAATTATGAAAATTAATAAATATTAAAAAAAAAAATTAAATCGATTTTTTTTTAAAATATTTTTTCTAAGTGTATTTCTCTTTCATCTTTGGCTCAATTAAAGTCATTCCCTATAATGTCAAGCCGAGTTACTACAGTTTTTAATTATCTACCATACCCTGCCCTCTATGACATAGAATAAAAGAGAAGTTGGGAATAGAACCGCTCAACACGGTCATTTCAAAACATTCTGATAGACTGAGGGCATTAACTGATTAAGGTTAATTTGAAAATATTTAGCAGATGCTCAGAAAACCATGAAGAATAATTTTTTCAATTCATTTTATTATTTTGGCCAGCCATAGCTGCTTCTGTCACAGTATTTCAAGATATTTGAGAACCTCTGTCATCATTCTATGAAACAATCATTTACATGTACAGCCATAAATGAGACCTGCTACATCAAACCTCTTTTATGGGTTAGAAACACTATGATTTCCCTTCCTTCCACTGTAACAGTCTCAAACTCAATAACAATTTCAGGTAGAAAATCCTCCCATGTCAAGTTCTTTGAATAATGACATCCATTCATTGCTAATAGTGTGTCCCCCCCCACATTCTCCCCCCCCCCCACAAGTATGTATCCAGCCACACCTGAATCTACATGTATTCTGTGTGTGATGTGCATTCCACACACACCCCCCCCCCCCACTCCTTCAATTGTTTGCCCTTTAACTGACTCTGGCACATGCCGGTAACCCGTGATGTTTGTACTGGTGCTCACCTAACCCTTTTAGCCTGACAGAGTATATGTATATGTAACAAACTAATACTTGTATATTTCACGTTTTATGTCCCATTGCGAAATGACTACCGTACTCCGACCTTTATGGTGAATACAATTTGTACTATATATGGTTTTCTTCTACACAACAGTACATGTATACTTGAACAGTTGATAAAATGGTACATTGGCTGCACTTACTTGTTGCAGTATACTATTATGACGTGACGTCATAACAAAATGGCTTGTGTTGTGACATCACAATACATGTATAAACTTATGTCGGTTACATGTACACATACATGACATAAGTCAGGCTGCTAATTTACTTCTGTTCATGGATTATACTCTATAATTAGATCCTGGTACATTTCCTCTGCAACATGTACATGTACTTGCATTACATGTATTCATGAATACATGATTACATGTGAAGATAATGGTATTTCTAAATGAGTACCGTTGATTGGTGAAAATCCATGATATGGGAATACTAGATATTTCGGTGAGATTTTAATCGATTTTGACAAATGGGGATATTGTGGGGTTTTCTCTCCCATATTGGAATTACTGCCCCGCAGATTCCCCACATGGGGATATTGTGGGGTTTTCTCTCTCATGCTGGAATTACTGCCCCGCAGATTCCCCACGTGGGGATATTGTGGGGTTTTCTGCCCCGCAGATTCCCCATTTGGGGATATTGTGGTTTTCCGCCCCATGCTGGAATTACTGCCCCGCAGATTCCCCACGTGGGGATGTTGTGGGCTTTTCTGCCCCGCAGATTCCCCACGTGGGGATATTGTGGGGTTTTCTGTGCCATGCTTGACTTACTGCAGAAATATTGTGGGTCTATCCCATACCAGATTTAAATATAGTTCCCCGCATCATCCCCACATGTAGGGAACACGTGGGGCTGAGGTTGGGATAGTGCGGGGATTTAATTCAGCTAAGCAGCATTAAGAAACTCCTTTTCCATGACTAAGTCCAATGTGGGGATTTTACCAAATCCCTACACATTCCCCACATTGGCTGTCCTACACATTCCCCACATGATCCCTACACAGCTTGCCCCACATAAACCCCACCAATTCCCCAGCTTATTGGTTTGTAAGGGGCGCCTTATGGAGTGAGTACTGTAGACCGCTTTGCCTTTTTTTTTGCATCTTCACTCAATAATGAGTACTCAAGGAGATTCAACAGTTGATTGTCTACCAGTTGTGTGTCGACCTGGAACCTCAATAATTAGCTTAAAGCTAGCTATGCTACTCCAGGTGACATTATTGGAACCGAAAATTGGTTCTAAAGGTCAATGTAACAGTGTGCGGTATCTTCCTCAACTGAGTGACCGACAAATACATATGATTTCAAATGTCTGTAAACGGTTTCGCGCAAAACAACTATAGTCCATACAAGAGTAGTGCAGCAGGTTACAAATTTGCCGTACAGCAGTTTAAATTATTTTCACGGCCGAAATTACTTTTCTACAACCAGTCCGGGGTTACCAATGCGCGTGATTTGATGAAAGGAAGATATTGTACGAAGTTCCTGCAATGAACACTTTACTGTGCGATATCTATTGTAATATTGACGCTTCTATTTAATCTTCCCTGACTATTAGCTTATAACCCCCTGTAGAGTGACGTTTAGTCGGTGAGACGAGATCCGGCAATAATCGATAATTACGTTTCCTTGAAAGTAGACAGCATTATATGCACTCGAACCACAACGACAATTTTCACGCGGGGCGCTCCATAGAGCCCGCGATATAACCAAATGTAGGGTTATCAAGGTTGCTCAAAACTCTCATTCAATACACGTTCTACGCAATCTCGTTTGCGCTAATACATTGCAACGCTCAAACCGTTTGTTTCAACATTCGCTTGGTAAACACATCCAAATGAAGCAACATTGATTCACAGGAGTACACGTACCATCTAATTCGCCAGTGTTCTTGCAATTGTCACTCAAGGAATCCACGTACTGCCTAATATTTCTGCTTTGCCGCTCAGTTAATCATCAGCCTTCGAATCTTAACAACAACAGTTGTTGCACTGAGCATTAACAAATAGTAGCTTTTAATTTGCCTAAAATTGGTGTGGGCAAACGCAAAGTATACAAGCTCTATACAAAAAGTTGTATTCAGCACACATTTGACGTAGTGGGGAATGCTTGCGAAGGCCGCTCAAATGTGTGGGAAATCATTTATCATACATTTCTCATACAGCTGAGCGACCTTCGCACGAATGCCCTAGTAGGAAAAAATTATCATGAATATAAACGCTGTATATTAACGAAAGCACAAACTTTTTAAACTACGAGGAAGATTCATTGTTCAGATTATCGACAATTATTATACACTTCAAATGCAATCTGTTTTTCCGGTTGCTTGATTTTACATTTTTTTCTTTTCTCGTGGCATTTTTTTTAATAAAACAAAAATATATATTTTGCCCTCAATGTTTAACGTCATTGCTATGAAGAAAAGTCATTTTCTTATTTTATCGCTAGATTGTGGAAACTGGCATGTAAATCTAAAACGAAAACCACGTTTTCCAACTGAATGTAAACACAACGAGAACCCGGAATGAAAAGAGAAGAGTTGGCTGAGGAATATAAAGTGTGTCCCCGATATCCACCTTATCTGACTTGGGTGATATCGGGTGTACCGCAGACTGAGCCGGGTTGATTCCATCTCAATTTTTGTCATCTTTGAGACTAGGGAGCTGAAATTTACACTATATCTTTCAATGAAGCTCAGGAAAATCTTATAAAAATAGAGATGGCCACATTGATGTTAGCAGAAGTGGATGAAAACTAGAAGTATGCAAGGATCACTTAGACTATGTAGACGGCAATGGCACCATCAGCCTGCCTATAACGCTTCATGTGACGTATGATGTGAAATCTGCGCAATACAGAGTCCAATTTTTCCAATGTGCGCCGATCGGCTTGCAGTCGTTATTAGTCGGCAATTGTCGGCAGCTGATTTACCTAAATTTTGACTGAGGAATCATGGGAATTATCTGGAGCACGCAGTCTGGCCGTACGCTACGGTGACCCAGAAAACCGGTTGTGCTGACAATGGAGTCAACATTTTTTCGTTAGATCCAAACTTATGCCCAACGAAGGTCTACCTGTACTTTCGACTCCTGCTGTCTTTTTAACACATTAGTTCGATATCGTAAAATGGGCAATAAATCGTTTATTGAATTACAATCGAGTATGGTCGTAGTTCATTTATTCTGGAGACCCAGGTCTACGGTACCTTATAAACTCTGGGAGATAACGCGGGAAGTTCATTTATTTGCTTTACTGCTAACCTGATGGCCCCCTAACGGGTGGGCAGGATATTACCATATATGTCTTTTTTCTTTTATTGAGCATCTAAAATCCCCAAATCCATAATCTATCATGTCCGTCCGAACTACAGACATTTGGTGATACGAATGGCTTTATGTTTACACAATATACCAACAACAAGTTTGAATCAGGTCGAATTCAAAGGAATGTTTTGACCCACTCGTCATAAGCCTCAATTTTCCGCGGTAAGCGTGGGAGGTCATTATATGACGTAACCAAAACTGGCGACCAATGAACATTCGATTTTCTTACAACCGAAGTTCAAAATACTACAGAAATATCGCGTGATACGCAGGCGTGCCTTATAAGGACTATCAGGAATTTTACTAGGGAGTCACAAAGGTAAATGATTGGCTACCAGATTTAGAAGCACAAGCCCCATTATATGTAACGGCTTGACCCAGAGCAAAAACGAAAGGGGAAAGCTATTGCGCTCGTGACGATGAGTCCATTCACTTCAGCTTCCTCAATTCTGTTCTCTTGTTCAATTAATAATTGTATCAACTGAGGTTACATTTCGCTGAATAAATATTATTGATGACGGGAGGTTTGCATCAAGAGTGTGAGAAGAACGAATATCCTTAGAATGCCGCATCTGACAATTCAGCTGGATAAATTAGAGTATTATAATTATAATAATTAAGTACTATTGTTACCAGTGCTGGTAACTAACAGTCAACAATATTTTGTTCCTTGGAAGTACAAATAAATCGCCACGACAAGTTAACATAGGGGAGCCGTGAATTTGATGATTTTCATTGATATGCAGGTGCAGGGTCACGGCCTCTCACAAAACTCCCATGATTCATTGCGCCATCTTCGTCGATTCGACTCCGGACGCTGGAGTTGCATTAGCGGCTGCTTGAGTCGTGGCCTGACATTCCAAAATTGTCTCCCCTGGAAGTTCGCCAGTTTCCGCTAGGGGGCAATGTTTTCAACTGGATGCGCTAAAACGGGTAACATGCCGTCGATGACACTGAATACATCCTTGCATACTTCTAGTTTTC